>OZ022228.1:30739672-30971245 GCA_963978835.1 Tenthredo scrophulariae
TATATAATAACCACTTTCACAGAGACGATTAAGCCACGAATTAAAAATATGTTTATACGCGATGAAAATATGTGTAAGTATGCATTATTAGATTTCTTTTTTTTTTTTCTTTTATATGTATTTTTTTAAGAATTTTTATAGTTTTTTTTTTTCATTTTCTTTTTTTTGTTTCTTTTTTTTTCTCCTTCTTTCTTTGCCCTTCATTCATATATTTCATATCAATCCACTTATCACTCTACAATCTTCATACTATGATTCGAAAGAAGTTGGATTCTCTCTTTTTCTCTTGACAAATTTGGAGTAGAGAATAAAAATAAAATAATCATTTTATTCTCAATCTTATTCAAATTTGCCGCTTGCCAATAGTCGTCATCAATAACTCGTTGTCTCCTTCCATAACTTCTCGTTTGCCTGCGTACTGCAAAAACTGTACGCGAATTTTCATGAAAAAAAATCTCGTATTCATTGTCGCGGTATAAATAACAATAATTTCCCTGTAAATGTCGTAGATATAGGTATATATATATAGGAAATTTGTACCATCCTCAAAACGTCGACGAGACAAAAAAAACATAACTAAAATTTGATCAGAAATGAAAAAAAAAATAAAAATAAAAAGATAAAAACTTTCAGAAGACTAAAATTCTTTTTCAAAATACACTGTGCGAAGACTATAATATGCAAGGCTATACATTCGAAAAGAACAAAAAATGAACAAATGAGAGAATGAAAGGTTTGTATACTGGCCGATCCCACTATATTTCACCAGTCGAAGAGAAAAAGCGGAAAACAATTTGTGTAGCGAAAAAATTTAGTAAAATGATGTTGAAACAAAATATAGAAAAAAGAAAAAAAAAAAAAAAAGGGAAAGACGTATCAAAGACACGCGATGATCGTGAAATGAAATTGATATGTGTTCGTCTACGACTCGAACGAAACTATCTTTATAATATATTACGTATATAATATTATATATACATATACACCTATACATATATGTATATATTTACTCGTATTAAGGTGCTTCCCTACCCAATTCCACCAGACCTGAAAACATTGGGATAAATGCATGCAGAAAGTGCTATTAAACGGAATATCTCTGCTTGGGTACCGAAATCAAAAAAAAAAAAAAAAATACGTCGCGCAATTCTATGTGCGATTCCGAACACGTACGGTCCAAAATATGTTCGATTTACGCTGAAATAGAAAAGAAATCCATGTAAAACGTTTTCGACACCGTTTTTGAAACCGCTTTACATGGATTTCTTCTCTATTTCAGCGTAAATCGAACATGTTTTTGGCCGTACGTGTTCGGAATCGCACATAGAATTCCGCGACGTATTTTGTTTTTTTTTTTTTTATTTCGGTGCCCAAGCAGAGATATTCCGTTTATTAGCTCCTTCTGCACGCGTTCTGTCCGATGTTTTCAGGTCAGGTGGAATTGGGTAGGGAATCACCTTAATGAATAATTCTCAGTACTTCACACTTTCTATGGATTACTCGTTTTATAGATTAAAAAAGTGGCAGTTTTTCGTTGAGTTCATTATCATTATCATTATCATTATTATTATTATTATTAGTATTGTTATTAGTATTATTATTATTATTATTATTATTATTATTTTTATTATTATTATTATATTCGTTCCGAAAATTATTATTAATTTTTATTTTTTTTTCTTTTCATTCCTTCTTTCTTTCTTCTTCTTTCCGACAAAATATTTTATTATTATCACGCATATATTTTATCTACTACTATCAACGCTGCAACATATATTATTATTGTTATTGTTATTATTATTATTATTATTATTATTATTATTATTATTATTATTATTATTATTATTATTATTATTATTACGGCTAGGTAATAATGAGGTGAGTGAATGAGTGAATGAATATTGATGGAAATATCTCCCCGTCACTATCATTTTTCGTTAAAATCAACCAGAGAAGAGTAAACCTTTTTACATATCCTAGATATACAAATATTATTCAATTTTTCATTACATCTTATAGTTGGTCACTTTTGTGTCCTCATATTATATCATATCATCTCATCATCACTATACTCTTTATTTATGTTTCGTTTGTTATGTTGTTTCTTTTTCTTGATCTTATATTTTTTTATTCTTTATTTTTTTTTTTTTTTTTATTCTGATTCCAGAGACATTCACAGCCTGTATATATTAGTATGGAGGTTTTCTTTTGCAACTTCTTCATCTGTTATAATTATTAAATTAATCATCTTCATTTTATTTTCATGTTTTTGTTAATATATAGTTTCGCTCAGTTTACCCCGCGTGTCTTTTGCTCGCCCGCTTTTTTATAACTTATTATTTCGATTCTCTCTCTCTCTCTCTCTCTCTCTCTCCAATCATTGTTCCGTACTACAACAATTGTATAAGGGATGATTGTTGAATGTGCATTGAATGATAATTACGATTCCGTATATTCAGTATTCAGTTTGTACGTGTGTAGTATAATATTATATTATATAAATGGTTTTTGCTAAATATTATCATGTATTATTATTTTCTATTATTTTTCTCTATCTCTCTCTTTCTCTTTTTCCCCCATCATTTACCTTTGCATATATTTCTTCCCTTTAAATACATATTTTGGCCCTGTAGTTTTATAATTTTGTACAAATATTTATTGTTTCATCATTAAATTATTATTATTATTATTATTATTTTCTTGATTTGTTCTTGTTTGTTTGTTTGCTTGTTTCGTTCTTTCATCTTTAAGTCTCTTTTATACCCATATTTTTTTTATCTCTCCCTCTCTCCCCCTCACTCCTTATGTTTTCCGATGTAAACTCTTGTTGGCTGCGTGTGAAAGGGGTACTCGGGGGGTACGGAGCTGGTGGTGTGAATGTGGTCACGGGTCGTGGGGACGTAGGCACTATTTTTACTTATATTTCATCAAAAAATATCCCTGAATAATATGAATGAATAATATGACTGGCTGGATAAATGATAAGATGTATAATATATTGTCGATTGATCGTCAAAACCTTCGTAGCCTATACTGTACAGGATCGTTGAATGACATCGATCTGTAATATACTATAATCCGCCCTACTCATCGTCGTCTCTCCCTCATCTTTCTCTCTTTCTTCCCTCTTTGGGTTCTTTATTTCATTTATCATTATTTTCATATTGTTTTTTTCTTTCTCTCTCTTCTTCCAAATTCCTGAATTATCTCTGCTCTTTCAACTTCTCCCAATCTTCGTCAATCTATTATACACTATAACCAATAATATACTATATACATTCAAAAATATGTGTATATATATATATATATACATATATATATGTGTATATGAATATATATACATAAATACATACCGCAACCTTACTCGCATATATATGTAGATATATGCATATATATATGAAGAGATATATCTATGTATATCCATGTATGTAGCCAGTATAATTGTCGCGCGTGGAAAAAGAAGACAAACAAAAGTAATAAAAGAAAGAAAAAAAAACTAGAAACTAAAAATATACCTGTAATGGCGTTTTGGAAATCAAAGATGATGCATTTATTAGAGATATGAGGTATGAGGGTGTGATTATGTATTCTTGTGTGTTTCAATGATCCGACGATTATAATATTATATATGTATAGTATATAGGTAGGTATAGTGTTAATTATCATAACGATCGGAGGAGAAAAAAAAGAAGTACTAATTAATCAGAAGAATAAAAATAAAAATAAATGTTAAGAACATATGAGATCAAGGTTTGATAATAGTTGATTTATCGGTAACGGACGTCGGGGATCATTTTATATAGGGCGTACCGATATATATATATATATGTATATTATACACCGTGCCGTCCGATTCACCTTTTCAGACATTAATTCGCACAATTAATTAATTATTAACCGTTAATTTAAACTCTACCTGCACTACGTATCGTAATAATGCTACAGATGTGTATATATATAATATATATATATATATATATATATATGTATGTATATAATTATTTATTTCATAGAAGGCCTAGAGATAATATTATGTATATCTGCAGCAATCAGGAAACACATTTCTTTATATATAAGACTCTATCACTGTCAAATTCTAAATTATTATTTCATATTTTGCTTCGTATTCCTCATCAACAATTTTACATTTGTTATTAAATCTTCATATACGGTTCGCTATAAATCCGTTTTCATAAAATATAGAAATCTGCATGTCATTGCGATTAAACAAGGAAAGAAAGAATTGAATTAATTTTTTTTTTTTTTTTTTTTTTTTACAAATCGACACAATAATTATGGAAGATCAATTTCTCCCTCAATATTCTCACCCCCGAAACGGTGGGGGTGAATAGAACGATATTTTACGGCCATATAACTCATATAGCTATATTGTAGAATAATATATATACCGTAGGGTAATGACAATAATTGATAATCAATAATAACCAATAATAATAATCAATAATAATCAATAATAATAGTAATAATAGTAATAATAATCAATAATAATTGAAATATTGTATATAGTGTGGCTTGTGTGAAATATATATGTTTGTGTAGACGTGTATGTACTATATATATATATATGCATATTATAGGTATGACTGTCGCCTTTTAAAGAAAAAAAAAATTTCATATACATGTATATATAATATATTACTAAATATATGTAAATATGCGTCTACCGATATACACGAGAAGAAAAAAGGGATGCCAGTTGTGTTATTTTTCTTTTTTTTTTTCTTTCATTTTTCTTTTTCCTTTCTTTCCCTTTTTTTCAGCAGATCTCGAAATTTTCATACTCGTCTCTGTTTCTTCATTGATTATCTCTTCTATATATAAATATATATTAGGGTGTCATATTTTTTTTTTTTTTTTTTTTTTTTTACACATAATGCCATATATCTTTGGAGATTTTCCTTTGAATTGCGACCACTATAGATATATCTACACGATTTTTTGCACCACCATTCATTTTGTTTTTCTTTTTTTCTTACTTTATGCTCTGTAATAAATGACTATAAAATGACTATAAATGGACAAAAATTGAAAAAAAATAAATAAATAAATGATGGTGCGAAAGATCGTGTAGATATATCTGAACAATCCCCGACATAGTAGTCGCAATTAAGAGGAAAAACTCAAAAGATATATGGCATTATGTCCAAGGTCGTCAAAGTTCCTATGTTACATAAATGGAAAACAGAAAAACTCGATGACGGACCTCTAAAAAAAAAACCTACATAGCCTAAATTCATACCACATAATTATGACATACAGTATAAGATACTCAGGGGTTGAGAAACCGAAACGAAAGAAATGATACACCCTAGTATATACATATATATATATATATATGTATGTAGTATTACGCGCTTACGTAACATATTGCTTGGCTTTTGAGGTATATAGCATAAAGGTCCCCGATGGCCATTGATCGATAAGACCGAATTAGTTTAGATTATTCATCTTCTTTGACATTTTTTTTTTCTCGTTATGTTTTTATTTTTATTTTTTTTTCTTCAACTCTATCTTTCATCTTTCATTACATATATTCACAGATTATTATTATTACGTAAAACCAAGCATTATTGTACACGCGTTATATATAGGTTTACGATATTTAATTATTTGTATAAAAATTCCGAAAACCGCCAAGTCAAATCAGACATCCTGGACTTATAAGAAGAAAGGAAATAAAATTCAACGGCTATAAGTTCTACTTATACGCTACATAATATATTTTTTTATAAAAAGAAAGAAAAAAAAAAAAGGGAAAAAGAATAGCTGGCCGCATATTTTTGCGTGGATTAATATAATTACATGTCATATATATATAAGTATTTTACAATGTTTGAAAATATTTTTTTTTTTTTCTTGTTCCTTATACAATTATATGTATAGTATATATATATATATAATATACCACGACGCTTATATAGATGTTATAATAATTCAGAGGTCCAATACTCGATGCATTAATTTATATCTCCGGTGATAGTCTAAAATCGAAAACAGACAGAGAAACTATTTCGAATTCGATTCGCCCAAATATTGAGGTATTTAGAGGAAAAAAAAAAGCCATGTCGTAATTTTTTTTTTACCGATAGACGGAAAATTTTTGTACCCATGTCTTACACACAACGACATACGACGATTGTGGCGACGGAAATTCAATCTTTCCGAAATTTGTCAACTAGAGAAAGAATATATATATTATATACATAAAGACGAGGCTAAGGGTCTCGGAAGTGAAGTCTGTATAACATTATCAGCTGTCTCGAAGATCTACGTAACATAGGTAGTACATACCTGCAGCTTGATATTATCATTTACTAGACTTTCATCGAGTCAAAGTATAGAAAATGGGAGAAGCACCACTGTAAATGAGAAATTCACCCGAGTGTGAACAGGAAACAGCTGTAGTTTGGGACTACCACTTCCGGCCACCACGACACCGGAGGAGGACAGAGAACTTCTCTCTTTTCTAAAACCCTGTTGAGCATTTGGAAACGGCCGAATGAATTTTTGGACCGGTCCCTTTGAATTGGGCCTCCCTAGTTTTTATTTTCTTTTATAGTCGAAAAAGAGAAATGAACTAAAAGCGTCGAGATTATCATCCTTTTTCTTATTCTTCTTCGTTCATATACGCGTCGATCTTTATCCTTAAACTATTAGCTTTTTTCTTATTTATACCATAATTACGCGCCTCGGGGGGGGGGGAGGAGAAAAAAAAAAGAAAAAACAACTGTATTTCAAACGCGAGTTAAAAAGAGATAACTCAGTATGTTACCCAGTCGTTATTAACCCCAATGTCGGAGAGCATATCCGTGACATCGGGAGTGCAGGAGAACTCAAAGTGTGAACCGCTGCTCGAGCTATCAGTCTCGAATGTGTCTAGCTCGGTAGCAATAGTGTCTATGTCAAGGTCGAGCCTGAAGTCGCAGGGTTGGATCTCGAAGAGATCTGTAAGACAGTCAAGCTCTGCCAAACTGGTACTACTGTTCGCCTGCTCTTCCATTTTCACCGGCGAAGAGGACGGCGAAGAAGAACAGCTGTTCGTTGTCGTCGTCGTCGTCGTAACTGAACTGAGACTGGTGTTCGTCGTGGTTGAACTCGTCGTCGTCGTCGTCGTCATCATCTCGACAGGTTCTTCCTTCACTGCGGTGAATATCACGTCTGTGTTGTTATTATTGTTCCGCGTTTTCGTCGTCGACAATATCGCGTTGTTCCTCTGATTGTTGTTGTTGGTATTGTTGTTGTTGTTGTTGTTGTTGTTGTTGTTGTTGGTGGTGCTGTGGTTGTTGTTGTTGTTACCACTGGTGTGGTGGTGGTGATTACTTCTCGCCTGCATCGACGCAGAATTGATTTCCGAGAAGGGCCTGATCGAGGACAGAATACTGTCGTTCGTAAAGTCCGGCAAATCGACAACCTCCTCTTTTATTTCCGGCTCCTGTTTTATCTTACAATTTGAAGTGATCATGCCGCAATCGGCGAATGTGTCGTCGAAGTAGCTAGCCGACTCCGGTGAGTCTGGGAACCTCCCGTCACAGGACGGGCTGTTTGGTACTTTCGCGGTTATTATCGGAGGCGATGGTGTGTAAGGTGAGGTCCTCTTGTCGAGGGCCAGTCTGGCCTTTAGCCTCGACAGGGGATTCGTTGTCGTCGAAGACGAAGAAGACTGGAGCCTCTTTACCGGCGTTTGGGAGTTGTTGTTCGTGTCGTTCTTTTGTAATTTTGTGAGGTGCGAAGCCGAGGACGATGATGACGAGGAGGAAGAGGCGAGTTTCTTCGACTTCTTTGTCTCCTTTATTTTCGGAGCTGGGATCGGCTTCGAGGTCTTTTTTCGCGGCCTGTACTTGTAGTCTGGGTATTCCATCATGTGAAGTTGTCGCAGGTTCTCTGCCTCCGCTATGAACGGCTTTCTTTCCGCCTCATTCAACGTCTTCCAACGCCTACCTAAACGCTTACTTATCTCGGCGTTGTGCATGTCCGGTTGTACTTCGCAGATTTTTCTACGCTCGATTTGAGACCATACCATGAACGCGTTCATTGGACGCTTTATGTGGTTTGGGTTGTTCTTTTTTGTCTGAAACAGAAAAGGGGCGGGGAACGGGACGTTAGAAATTTGATTTTCGACAAATATCTGAAAGAAAATTCCATCAATTACTCGTCATTTGGCATTTCTATTCCAACGAGTGGAAGGAGAAACGCATAAACGGGAGTCCCGAGTACCGAGTCCCGGAAGAAAGGGTTAACTAAGAGTCGGTCGGTCGGTGAGTCGGTGAATCGTCGTATAGCTGTTGGAGTGGGAAAGGGGCAGCAGCAGCAGCAGCAGCGGTGTTGCACACCGGTTTTACAAGTAGGTGATCATCAGGGGGGAACTTAACCCGCGAGTCGCTATTGCCTCAAGCACAGCTGTAGCCCTTAATACCGGACTCCGGTCGCGACTTGTATTTAAATTGTTTTAGTTTGCCTGAGGTACGTAATATACATCATATGACGTATAAAAGTGTACGGAGAAGGGATAGTGTAGAGTTTCATTTTTCATTTTTCATTTTTCATTTCTCATTTTTCTCAATTTCCAATAGCGCGTTCGATGATAATGGATTTCGAAGAAATGGAATGGTCAAAGTTCAACACATACGTGTACTGGAAATGAGAATGATTAAATAGACGAGTATACATCCATGTCTTATTGTAACATCGTGTATATATTCAACATTTTATTAATGGGATAATTAAGTATATACGCAGTTGGGGTGGCTTCGTTCGCACGCAGGTCACTAGGATATAGGTATAGGTACTCGTATCTTATTATGCTTTTTATTAACCTAACCTAACCTAATCTATCATGCGCACCTTCTCGCCGGGGGTCGGTGTGCAGCGAACGGCGAATATCTTGCGTGAGAAGATAAGATCGCTGTAATGTGTACAGAGAGGAATTAAAAGGCCATCCTGAACGAACGAAATAACGAAGAGAGGGCAGCGCGGCGCGTACCGCGATGTAGCTATCGCGCGCTTGATGATGCTACTAACGCAGACCACGACCATACCTTTACCTACCGCTACCTCCCTACCTACCACGCAACGCAACGTGTATAGGTAGGTATACAACAGTGGTTCTTAACCTTTTAGTAACGAGGGACAATTTGACTGAATTTTTGTCCTCCCACTGGACCACCAACTGTTTGGCGGTAATATAAATGATTATAAGGTTGTTCTATATTATAGAACACACAGAATGAGTTCGCGGACCACTTCGGGTGCTTCCAGGGACCACCGGTTAAGAACCACTGGTATACAGTATATATAGGTACGTAGTACTAGTAGTAATACGCGGTGGTTGTTCGGCCGAGTAGGTAGGTAGCTCATAGACCTCACCTTGACACAGTTTGCTGGAGGTAGTGGCGGAATAGTCTGCTTGCAGAGAGTTGAGTTGCCTCCCTTCTCTGCTGCATCCACTATAGGTATAATATACCCGCCACCAGCGATCCGCAGCTTGAGTTTATTCTTATATTAATTATGTATGTACAGTTTTGTATTTTTTTAATTTTCAACAAAAATTATATCACGTAGTTCATAACTCGTACGTATATAATACGCGTTCAAATAATTGGGATCATTATCTTTACGAGGTTTTGTCAGTTTCCATAAATTATTACCTATATTTATAAAGTGCAACAGCAGCAGCAGCAGCGAACCGTATAAATTTGAATCTGAAATTGAAATTCTATGACTCAAAAGTAATAACACCAACAATTGCGTGAGTTATATGTAAAAAAAAAAAAAAAAAAAAAAAAAGAAAAAAAAATGCTTCTTTTCTTCAAATTCTCCACAAAATCCCGCCTGCAATGTGTAAGATTTTTAGCGACTAGTAGGTGGGTACAGAAATTTGGATTTTATTTGAAGATAAACATTTTTCAATTTTATATCCTATATATATCCAGTAATTCGGTTGATTACATTTCTTCCTCTTTTTATACACATCCCTCGTGGAGAAAGAAACAGATCCACGTTACCGCATCAATCTTGTTGGCAAAAAAGAAGAAGAAAAAAATATCCTAGAGTTTAGACAAATGTTCCAAAGTATCGAAACTTTTGTTTTTTTTTTTTTTTGTTTTCGCGAACGAAGAACAAATAAAAAATGGAACTTGTTCGCACAAACGCGTTATAATATACGTATACCGTGTACGTGATTCGAGACACGTGTGTGCATACATATATCTAACTAACTAATAGTAGATACACCTATACATTTGTATAATATATAGTTTTACGTTGATGCGGATCGTAAATACAGACGAATGTATCTGTACATTCGTATAAGTATATATATTTATATACAGGGTGTCTGAAAATTCGCGCATCATCTGCACACCTGCGCAGCGGATTCGTTCCGAAAAATTCAGACGAAAGTGACATACTTATGCAGAAAAGTTCGCGAGCGCTAAGTTTTCCGAACGAACCAATTAGCGTACGCCTTTAGGGAAGACTGCCTTGCATGTCCTCGGTAGTATAGGGCGGACAGCTATGCAGCGTTTTAGCCAGTCTTTTCTAAAGGCGAACGCTAATTAGTTCGTTGCCAACTGCGTTTACAAAAAAAAACTAAGCCCTCGCGGATCACTTTTTTGCATGGCTAACTTTCGTCTCAATTTTTCGCAACGAATCCGCTGGTATGCAGATGGTGCACGAATTTTCAGATACCCTGTATATGTATCATTCTATATATATATATGTATGTACAAAGCTCGCGAAATGTAGATTCATGCAGACCTCATACAGAGAGAGAGAGAGAGAGAGAGGAGCAGCACGCGCAAGCAGCTATAAGAAAGTGATACGGCAGGGGGACGAGAGGGGGGCATAAAGTCCGGCTAGGTTCGAACGAGTTTCTATACCTACATCAACGTCTAGATGTATAAGCCACTACTTACTTGGACACTTATATTTACTATCAAGCCTGCAGCTGACGGAAGTGAGCCGTAAGGTCACGCCACAGCCAGGCTTGCATCTCAACGCGCGCCGCGGTCTCTGGCTTGCTTGGTTGGCCTTCGAGTCCTGCCCGCGCCTCGAGCCTCGAGCCTCAAGCCTCGGTTTATTCGCTCAGCGTTTATGGATCGGCTAGGTATAGGTATGCGATAATACGTCAATATCTACCGAATTTATATACCCACATTCGGATTCTTAGACACGCGTATACGTCATAGTTGAACCCGCGTTGCGTTGCGTCAAGTTGCGTTGCGTTGCGTTGCGTTCCGTCAAGTTGTTTCTCACTATTCTGGTTACAATTCGCGCTTGGCAACTCGCGGAAATTGTAGCTCAACTAGGCATACCTACTATAGCTATAATAGTGCTAACGGTGGCAATTCGCTACATGTATAGGCGATAGGGAAATGGTCTTGAAACTAAACTGTGCGAACGTTCTTGAAGCGACCGGGTATGGTTGCGAAGCGGACGTAGCAGAGACGGAGACGTACGTATCGTACGTGCATGTAGATATATAAGTCGCTTAGCTCCGCGAAAAGAACCTTTAACTTGTAATATAAAGATAACTGAGGCCAACGCGACGTATGTACGTTTACTACTACTTTCCGCATTCTGTAATATGAATCGGGAGATTATCGTTACTTTATATTCGCGGAATTGTTTTTCAAATTTGATAAAATTTCATTTCAGGATCTGGAACTCTCTATGACGATATATTATAATGCTTCATTTCGGTCGAATGAAAATTCTATATGCGTATTTATGTTGTTGATGGTTATATGAAAATCGATCTATGCGACACCTATAACGGTGTTTCAATTTTCATTTTTACTCATTTGCGTATTTGTTTTATTTTTTTTCTTACCGTGAGTTCTGGCTACCTCTGAACCCTATATATCTACCGGGATAATAACGGATTCGTAAGAACGTTGAAAGGCCTACGTGACGTAATCGGGAAGTTAAACAATCACTAGTGGAGAATTGTAGAGGCCGCCTATAAGCCAGTGTCCAAAGACACGCGATTTAAAACACTATCTGGGTATGGATATTAGGTATAGGTTTATAGAAAGAGAAAAAGACTCGAATCTGTAGTGTCCGGACTTCAGAGACAGGCTCGAGCATAAAAAGGATCGATTACGTTACACTTCCATACGTACATATACCTGTACACGCGTTATCGAGAATCTAGGATCGCTAGAATCCAGGATATATCGAGAATCTATAGTAGATTATGGATCGACGAACTCTTGTATAAAGGCAAAGATCTCGAGAGTTCTACAGCATGGGTCTCTCCATAACTGCAGCACGAATATCGAAGCAGCATCGGAGGATTCATATGTTTTATAAAATTTTGTCAAAAATATAAGTATAACGATAATCTATCGCGCGCATAGTTATATCTAGAGTTATTTGATTATTCTAGAAAACCATTCTTCTTCAGAATTTATAAGACAATTGTCATTTCTTTATCCCTCCCCCGGTTTACTTTACCGTCTACAATAATCTACGTGACACATTGATCCATCGACTTATACTCTAAAGTTTAACGTACGCTGAGGTACGACGGTCGAATATAATTTTGTTGCCCGCAGCAGCAGCAGCAGCAGCAGCAGCAGCAATAGCGACGGCGACGGCAGCACTCGCCCCGGTCGTTGGCATTGACCGCGTACTTGCACCACCGTATATACATACCTATCTACCATTCGTTCGTTAAACTCGCTTCCAAGAAACACGGAATAGTCATTTATACCGTCTCCATATCCGTATAACGTGAGAATTTTGAAAAAAAAAAAAGTAAGCAAAGAACTAGACATATCCGCCTCCTTTATGTATTACAATCTCGCAACGATTTCCGCATTTTTCGTTTGTTTATGATATTTTTCATTTGTCATTTCGTTCAACGGTAGAAAGAAAAAAAAAAATAGAAAAAAAAAGTCCCATGTCTTTGAACTCCTGAGAAACAAAACGATCGTGCTAGTCAATTTTATAAGGAATTACCAAAACGTCGGGAGGGTTGAAAAGAAAAATTGACTCGTATACCACCATCCGAGTTTATTCCTCATTTCATTTGGTGCACATTATGCGTGTTCAGATTGCAGTATACAATCAATGTCGTCAGCCGGTGACAAAAGATATAAATATATAATTCAGTTGTAGGTATAATATGTTATAGTGTATAGGTGGTTCTTGACAAAGGCCTTGAATCGTTAATAACAAAACGCAACATTTTTCCACCGCTCGGCTGGATTAACCTTCGCGTATAGTGATCGTCGTCGTGTGGCTGCGCTCCCGCGCGCGACCACTCTTTGGTATAATATACATTTACGCTCATAGGTTACATACCTACGTATAAAATCTAGGTATGAGAGGTGTATGTACGCCGGCGAATGTGGTATAATAATTATGTAAACTGTAAGCGAGCGTATATCACAGATAATATAATACACATGCGTGTGCCTGTGCCCTATCGTATTCCTATATACATAATACATGTATAGATATGTATATAACGTACGGCGAATCGGCATGCGCCGGAGAATTGGCTGGTTTAGGTATCAGTGATTCTCGCGAAAGCTGCAGCCTGCACTCATGCCAGTCAGTCAGTCAGTCAGTCAGTAATGCGTACATAATAACTGCAACAGCCTCAGCGCGCAGTCTTCGAGACGGGCGGGGATCGGCTGTAGGTATACCATACCGTAATCGTAATCTGTGGCAAGCGTTAAGCGAGCGAGCTTTAGCTTGTGGGTACGTATACCTATATAGGTTATACGTATACCGCAGGGAGGATATGACGTGACATAGTAATAACTGAAGTTATATGGGTATAATAGGAATAGTGTTGTACCTCTATGCGCGTAGGGTGTGTATACCTGTATACCTGTATATAGGTACGTATACGCAAAACCCGATTCGGTATCTACGCATATAAATTATGTATGTATATTGTGTATCTGGGTAGGAATATGGGTACATTACTTTCTCACTAATCGTCGCTAATCGCCGCGAGCCTGGCCGCCTTATAGCGCTGCACAATCGTAAATCGCTATATCACGTTGTTATAGCGTATCGCCACGACCGCCCCGGCGGACGACTGACCTTCGCTATCCGCTACTTTTTTCCTTCGCGCTATTCGCTTGCGATTAACTCAGAGTCTTTCCAACGTCTCGCACAGCTCCGCGTATATAGTTTATAGCTACGCGTGTTGCTCACCTGCATCACAATCAACTTACGAAATACATTTATGTATAATATTATATATATATATATATATATGTGAGGCAGTCGGAGAGAAGTGAAGAAAAGTAAAAGGTCCTAAACCGTGTGAAAACCACGTCCATGGAATTTCCTTGATCTTTTCTCTTCGATATATTTTACGTTCATTCCGAATTGTATTATATTGACAAATATAAGGAAGAAAATTGAGTATAGTATATCCTCGAATTATAATGAAAAATTGATGACCGTCAAAAAAAGGAAATGTTTTCTTGAGGCCCATCCCTAGTTGCCTACCTCCTTCTGGTCGAAAAAGATAAATTTCGATTATTATCCGAAACCAGGTGTCGGAAACGCAGAAAAGGCCAAATCTGCGCAACTTCAAATTCAATTTCGAACACATACGTCCAAAAACATGTTTGTTTCGTGCGAAAACAGAGTCTAAAAATGGTTTGTACATCATTCGAATGTAAAATCGGTTTTTAGACTTTATTTTCGCACAAAACGAACACGTTTTCGGACATATCGATGGCCTGAGTCTCAAATGTCGTAACCCACAAATGAAAAATTTTTCCGAGAGTGACAAAAAGTCAAAAAAGTAAAACAAGTCAAAAGAATCAAAAAAAGTCAATTTCCGAAATTTTAAGGGGTTACGAAATTTGAGACTTGGGCCATCGATATGTGTTCGGAATTGAATTTGAATTTGCGCAACGTTGGCCTTTTCTGCGTTTTCGACGCCTGGGCTCGAATAATAATCGAAAGGTGACACATTTTGACAAGAAGGAGGTGGGCGACTAGGGATGGGCCTTAAGCTCCGAAAGTTTCAAGCAAATCACAAAATTGAATAAAACCTCTCACTGCGATAGATGTTTGAAACCTATATATACTAAACAGTTAGTATAAGGACATTCGGTGTTCAAACATTGACAAGAATTGATTCGAATGATCTGAAGTCTCTCTTAAAAAAAACGAAAAAAAAAAAAACAGAAATTATATAAAGCTGCAGTAACATATTTTTTATTTATCCTGCATGTGTGCAATTTGATAAGTCTTTTTCATTCGGAAAGAAATAAAAACCCAAGAAAGAGATAAGGGAAAAGAAAAGAAAAACCATCGAGGAAAAGGTTTGATATTCAATAACGTATACGTATGTCCCTCCTACGTATATGAGAGTAGCGGTGGTGCATCAGGCAAGCAAGCATGCCGTGTGAACGCGGTTTGAACGAATTCATCGAACCTTGATGTATATCCTTGTAGGGGCAACGTAATGTCGTACAATTATCGAAACACGCGAGCTGCAGGGCTACGAGTACGCGAGTAGAGCTGTAGGTACGAATAGGTATGTATGTACGTCTGCGGCTGCAGGGGCCGTAAAGAACTTGCCTGCCTGCCTGCCTGCCTGCTTGCTTGCTTGCTCAAGTCAAGTCGAGTCAGTGATGGTATGTATTCTGATCAGCCGTAATTTGCGTAGCTTATTAGAAGGCGCTACGCTATATACGCGCGAGGCCTTCTTCTTCTTCTCCTCCTCCTGCTTCTACCTCTACTTCTACTTCTATTTCTGCTGCTGCTGCTGCTGCTGCTGCTGGGTGCTAATACCTTATAAGATACTGAGATTACAATTTATAATCTATACATAGACACATACCTGTATAGCTATACGTACCGCCTTATATGTATACACAGCGACCATCAGATTACTATACAGACACGCAAACCAGGGATCAGATCACGACCAGCTATTGAACTAGGCTACGCGCGACGATCCCAAAGAGAGAGAGAGAGAGAGAGAGAGAGAGAGAGAGAGAAAGAATAATAGAAGATCGAAGAAATAATCATTTGCTATCATCATCACTCAGAGCGAGAATGTAGGTGTAATAAGGCTATTTTCTATAGATGTAAATGACAAATGATAGAGGATGAAAGACACAAAGAGGAGGGGGGGGGGGGGGGGGGGGGAAGAGATGGGAAGAGACTCGAATTTTTCACGAAGTATTACACGTATCCGATAGGTATAGGAACCTATGCCTGGAGGAATAAAGAATTTCACCTATTTCCTGCGCGGGCGTATAGGAAGTAGCGAGAGAAGATGAAAACAAATATAGAATTGAGAGGGAGGGAGAGAGAGAGAGAAGAGAAGAGAAGATAACAGACTTGAATCTTGAAAAAACTTGTCGTAAAAGGTAGAAAACGAAAGAAGGAGAATTGTTTTTAAATCCAAACCGGGACGTGCAGCATGGCATTAGAATATGGTTTGGTATGAGGGGGAGTGGGGTGGTCGCGGTGTTTCAGAAGGCAGCTGGCCTTCGACTATAACGTATTTAGAGTCTAGCAGTTATGTACTATATAGAATTCACTCACTCACAGCTGATTCGTTCAAAGTCAGGAAAAGTTTTCTTAATAACGTTTCTACCGAGCGCTAAAACCGCAGCGGGAGCAAGATAGTGTGTAGTCATAGATTATTCCGATTACTCCAACACAACGTGAGACGGAGATTCTTAGACTCTTATACGTATGTAGCTTTACATCCAGACGGAGAATTGTTCGCATGTAGTATACCTACCTAGTAACTATAGCTATTAAACTCACCTCATATCAACTATATAAGATCACATCTAATTCCTCCCGTACATGCGGATATATATATAATATTATACATATACATGCCCATCTCTACACGTATAGGAGCAGAGAGGTTCGCGAGGATCGTGGGAACCGATCATTCCTAATATCACACAACATGTATAGCAACGTTACGATACACGACGGATGTCTTTCTTATTCTTTGTATACCTATGAAAACTTGTTGATTATAATATTCTTATGCCTATATCATCGCCGGTATTATATAATTATATAGTAGCGTCGATCTGATTATTTTATCGTTATTGCATAAGATGGTGAAGAAAAAAAAATGCGCTACTTTTCACTCGCTCATTATACCGATCGCAATATTATAAATGAATTATTAAATCAGTTCGTAAGTGTTCCCGTTCGCGATACTCGCATCCTCCTAGGTACGCATATACTTCGTTAATTCGCATATTATATCGACTGAAGAGCCGTCGGTTTCTTATGCTAATTTCTTTCGCGATCCCTGATTTTCTCCCTCACCACCACAGGTGCAACACGCATAGTGGGTAATCGCTTAATCAATTCTCTATCATTTGATTGCACTATAGTCAATCGTACCGCGACCTCCGTTCACATTTATAAAAGAGAAGGATAGTCATTTTTCATTTTGAGTTTTAATTTTCCTCGATATTGGTGTATTATATTATTGATATTATGTATGTACATACTAGGGTGCTTTCCTTGAAACGACTGTTTTTTTTTTTTTTTGTTTTTCAACTCGCACTTGAAAATCTTGTTGTACACGTTGAAAAAGGAATCCTGTCCAATTTTTGGCTTTTAATTGCAATTTTAAGAACTCGCACTCTTCTTTCCAAGTTTCCCATGCTAAAAGCATGTTAATATTACGACTTTTTCTTCAGCCGCGCATAACTCACCTGCATTTCAATGGATTGTTCTGATCCGAGACTCATTTTACAGAGAATTTAGTGTTCTTCCAAAGTACCGATGGTAGTTTTACTGACTTACGAATATTGAACTTGACATTCTATTGGAATTTTATATTTGAAAAAATCAAAGTCCTTATATCTTTTCAAATACTGGTTTGAGTGACTTCATTTATTGGACTTTTTTTTTTTAGAGAATCAAATTTCCTACACAATTGTCCTCAAGTTTTTTTCTCCAAGTCCAACCGTTTGTTCGCTCATAGCGAAAAAGGAAGAATTATGCATAAAATCAACTTGAAGGCTTACATAGGTGCAGCGGTGGAAACCACAGCCAAACTACCGGAAGCACTTTTGAAGAACCCTAAATTCTCTGTAAAATGAGTCTTAGATCAGAACAATCCATTGAAATGCGGCTACGTTGTGCGGCTAAAGAAAAAGTCGTAACGTTTAGATGCTTTTAGCATGGGAAAACTTAAAAAGAAGAGCGCGAGTACTTAGAATTAAAATTAAGAGCTAAAAACTGCACAGGATTACTTTTTCAACGTGTACAACAAGATTTTCAAGTGGGAGTTGAAAAAAAAAAATAGTCGTTTAAAAAAAAAGCACCCCAATACATATACGTATACAACTGTCTATCATCCATACATTCGTATAAATTAATGATAGAGCAATGATCTTATGATTATATTCGAGTGAACGCTGCAATTTCCGCAAATTACATTCCATTTTGGACAATCGGTATTCACTTTTTTTTCTCCTTTGATCTCGGTTATCTTTTTCCAACGAAAATATTGTCGGACGACGTGATTTCCCAGTTCGATGATGATCGGGTTTCGGAGAATTAACGTATATAGTATACCTATCTGCATTATCCGTGTATAAACATATTCTATAAGGATATCGGTAGCACCATCTCATCGTATCGCGTACCGCGCGCGCAAGTGTTCACCGGACGGACAGCTGACTCCTCGCGACATCCTGACCGAATCCGATAGTAGCTTACGATATATACACAATATGTACAATAATACGTACACGGAACATCAACGGCATAACGCTGACGCAAATTATAGAAACCATATAAAATGAATCGCATACTAAAAAATTGTAAAACATTTGCCGCATTAGTTGACCAATGATTATCTATGCACTACTGTGAAATGATCCACAAAAAAAGCTACGTGAATTCCTTCAAATTATATCGCCAAATGAGGTAGAAGAGTCCGAACGAAAGAACTTCAAACCTTGCGACGTATGGGGCTTTTTAAAAGCTCAATATTTTAAATATTAATTCAAACTTCTTCTCGCTCGTTCCCAGATGCAACTCGGAAAGATTCATGTGACTTTTTTTTAATTTCGAAGCTGTATCATACTATGGCAGGAATTATTCTGCGATTTTGATCATATCATTTGCATAGGCCCCCTCGAGTAAAAAAAAGAGAAGAAATGAATATCGAGGAAAGATAGAGAGAGAGAGAGAGGTTGGTAAGATCGTCGGATAAGTTCAGTCGCGACAGCGATTAGAGCGAATCGACGAAATACTAAACGCGGTCCGAGAAAGAAATGACCAGACTCGTTTCTGACTCGACAGTGGCTTCCGGTTGTTTTGTAGCTAATTTAAGCCGAATCGTCGACCTCGATATTATGATATCATCGTATAGCAGTAGCGGCGAGAGAGAGAGAGAGAGAGAGAAAGCGAAAGAGAAAGATAGAGAGAGAGAGAGAGAAGAGCAGGAGAATGCGTAATAAGGCTGCAAATCCATGCAGCGCAACCAAGAACTCACTCGGTGGTAACGGCGATTAAAAAGCGACAGTGAAGCATGCGCGGGGGCAGACTGGAGGGACGAGGGACCGAAGGAAACCGACCAGTGCCGAGGAGGCGAAGTGCCCTGACTATAGTAGTAGTAGTAGTAGCAGCACCACCAGCACCACCAGCAACTCGAACTAAATGATATTGACGCTGATTTCATTCCCCTGTTGCAGATCGCGATGAAACAGTTACATTCCTAAATATGCTGCTTGCAAATTTTTTTTTTTTTTTCGAATAACCATTTCGTTCCGTGGAAACATTTTGTAATTGTTGGACACGTAGCAGGTGTTATGCCAATTAAATTAAAACTCTTTTGACGATTGAAATGAATTGTTATTCATGTATTCAGTAAACTCATGTCCTTGGAATTGGTTTCAGATTAACTATAGAGGAAATAAGAAATTCTCGCCAACTAAGGTTCTTACGTCGTCAGTTTGTCACCTGGGAGAGAGAGAGAGAGAGTGAGAGAGAAAGAGACGACTTGAGAATATACATATAAGACAGCTGATTACGGGGTCAAAGTATCTTTCTGTGTGCATTCATATATCCATCACCTTGATAATAAGAGTAAAGAAATAAAATGTGGGAACGAAAACAAAACATATACAGAATATAAAAAAAAAAAAAGTCGATAGTCAAAACACGTGTTCCGTGTTGTAACGACTATATTATCTAGACAACAGCAAGAGAGGAAAAAAAAAAAAAAAATAGCTAAATTCTTTGTGCACCGCTGCAGCATGTAAGCCATTGATTCAAATAGTCAAACAACCTTTAACTGCTGCCGATTGCTAAGCAGCGAGTAAAGGAGATCGCAGGCAACGATTAATTATCATAATTATCATAATTATTATACCCAAGCGAGATATGATGAATCACCCAGATAATATATTTCGTCGAATAATTATCAATTTCTTTTTTCCCCATATTATTCTGTTATTTCTCATCGTAATAATAATATAATCCAACACCTGAAGCAAGAAGTGTAAAGACCAAAACCAGAATAACAATTGCATAGTGCCTACATTGTTTAATATGTATTTTGTAATCGTTTTTGCGGAGGCAAATTTCTTTTTCTCTTTTTTCCATATACCGCGAATTACTCTAACTGTGGAACGATCCGTGCGCCGGGGGGTAGGCAATTGAAGATACACCTCGTTGTAATAACATGGGATGTATCCTCAATGGCCTGCCCCCCGTCGCACGGATCGTTCGACAGTTAGAGAAATTCATGGTACATACACCTATTCATATATATGAATGCATATACACAGAAAGATACATAGTACGTAATATATAAATGATATTACGTTCATATAACATGATGCTATGTCTATTTTTCTACACTCTTCTCTCTCTCTCTCTCTTCTTGTTTTCTTTTTCACATAATCTGGTCACTTTAACACTTCGTCCGCCTGCCCGTCCGGTACGACCGATACGACCGATAACAAACGACCCCAACGCCGCGCCGCCCGCCCTGCTTGTCTGACTGCTTGCCTGCCCTCCCTCCTTGTCATTGTCGCTCTCAGACTGTTCTGTTGCTGTCAGAAATGCTACAGTCATATCGCTTCGGAGCATCCGTCACCTATCAAGCAGCCCGATCTAATCTCGGTGACATTGCCGTATATCTTTCAATGATGTTGAGTACGCGGGCCCCGACGACGATGATACCAAATCAGCTGATCATCATGAACATGTGTGTGTGTGTATATTTCATAGATAAATATATATTTATAGATCGATAGATATAATATCACCATTTTTATCACTACGAAATAAATTCTTGCTTTTCTAATATCATCACTATCATCGGTATTCGTACCTATTACAATGTAGATCAATGTAAGTCTACCTGTACAGGAGTTGAGCGGTGAAATAGAGAGAGAGAGAGAGAGAGAGAGAGAGAGAGAGAGAGGGGGGGGGGGGGGGGGGGGAATGATCATCACAGTGGGATTATAAGGCCGGAACAAGAATTAGAATTACAAGTAATTTTCATACTGTTGCAAAACTCACGGTGTACCTACTCTGCAGCGACCACACGACTGTGGTAGTATAACGCATAATATAGGTACTACATTATTATAGTATGTATGTATATTGTCGTAGCAAACAAGCAGCAGTTCCCTAGCAGCGCGTTGCGACTGCGACTTTGACTGTGACTACAACGTGCGCCTGTGGATATCATAAACTCTGCGCAACCACACTCTGTGCAAAGCACTCGAATGCAACTCTCAACTCTTAGCGAGTTGTACCTACGACGAGTCGAAGAATAGCCTAGCCTTCTCGTGGTCTGCTACGTTATAAAGGCATCTCGATTCTTCGATCTTTATAAACGCGTTGCTATGCTTATGCTACCTACACTGCTGCCACTGCAGCTGGTAAGCCTGAACTTGCTTGCTTACTCACTTTCTTCCTTCCTCCCTCCCTTCCTTCCTTACTTACTTACTTGCTTGCTTGCTTATACTTGCTTACCACAGTTTTTGTGTATATACCTACTACAAACGGATAAGAGCGCGAGAGCTCGAGGGACCGAAAGAGAAAGGGATAACCTATAGCGCAACAGCGGCTCTCAACCTTGTTATTAATCGTTAGATCTTTAATATAATGTCTGAGCAGAGACTAGAGATATAATATATTTAAGAGTCGCTATGTTTTAGGTATGCTGGAATAAATAGACGTTGAGTAAGACAATGAGGAAAAACAGACCGAATTGAATAAATAATAGAATTTCTATTTTATCGATCGATTCATGTATATTCTTATATCAATCTTACGCTCAGCAAGGTCCGAGACGGACGAACGGGCGGGACAGCCCGCAGCCGATGATCGGGCAGGATACGATTACGGCGTTGCAGGAGGGTGGGAGGGAAGGGGGTAGGCTATTATATCGAGAAACACGAAGGAAGAGAGAAAGGTAGGAGAAAAAGAAATAAGAAAACAGATGAAGGTTTTTTAAAGAGCTGAGACCGGAGCGAGATGTGCGTTTCAAGCTACACCACAAGGCTATAACACTATAGGTACCAACGAACGCGCAGGTAATCGTGGGTAATTTTATGGGATTGTACCTATCAGAGAATACGAAGAATAAGAAGAATAAGAAGAATAAGACGTTGAAAAGAAGAAGTCGGAACCGAATGGAAAATCTCGATTTAGTGGTGTTGTCGTTGTCGTTGTCGTTGTTGTTGTTAAGGGGAGGTGAAATATTCCGATTTGTAATAAAAATGGGACTATAGTGATAACAATGATACCTGGATAATAAATTCAACAGAATGACAAGACTTGAAGAATTTCACCACAAATGTCAATGATAAACTCTCGTGATATACTATATACCTACCTATGCATACAGGTATAGGTACAGGCATAGGTGTGGTATATACATATACACGAGTATCATTCAAGCCCCGTTATCTAAATCAAACGTTTAATCGATCGTTAATTTATAATATCATACCTACAGCTACAGCTCTATACCGTACGTAAATTAAAGACACGGAAATTTAAATTCTAGTCTTAAGTCTTGCTTAATTCGGTAGCCCGGAAATTAGTGGCGCCTGTTCATAGACGCGCGTAGGAAGATGTGTATATGTGTGTCTTATGCTCTACGTGTGCCCCGAGTAGTATTTTTATTTCATGCATATATTTCTGTCTTGCTGAAGTCCTTCGAGATTTTTTCTTATGATTTCTATTTCTTTTTTTAATTATTATTCCTTTAATCCTTTTTTTTTTTCTCTCTTCTAATCTACGGCTCGCTCGCTCTCTCTGTTACTCCCAATCCCAGGGATTAGATGGGAATCACGCGCGGACCGCGAGTCAAACGTAAATCATATTCAAGCTTGGTACCTATAGGTATACAGCTGTATTACAGCGAGGGAAGAAATTAGGTAGCTATATACACCTCTGGCTAACTGCATATTTATACCAAAATCAGCCAGGTGACCTTACGAAAATCCGAAAACAAGTAAAGTGTACTAGTTTGTTTGTTTTTTTATTTTTTTTTTATTTTTCGACGTTTTTTAAACGATAAACTCATACTACTAATTCTTATGCCCATAGGTATGTACTTTATATGGTCAACAGCGAACAGAATAAGAATAAACATAAATACGATATGTATGGGGTATTATAATATAGTATATGAGAAGGAGGAATTAGTCTGGCGACGGACTTTGGTGCAACGAAGTTGTATACCTGGAGGGTTGGGGGGTGGGAATGGGTAGTCAGAGGGACGGTAGAGCTAAAGTCTAGAATTAGGCAGGATTCAAGAAGACCATTAAAAATCTAGAGGGATAATTGGCTAGCAGCAGCCGATGCCACGAAACGAAACGAAACGAAACAAAACGGTATACCATGAAAGAAGAAGACGAAGAAGGAGATAATTTACGAACAAGAGAAAAATAGTAGTGGGGAGCGAGAAAAATTTTAGGAGGTCCTAAAATAATTACAGACACCGAGAAAAATATCCACGCGGAGTACATACCTATATATCTGAAACCTAGTCACAGGACGATGACTTTAACTTGGACTCTGACTCGGATGAGACTTGGTTTTATTGTTATTTCCTTTTCTTTTTTATTACACTTTTTATTCTTGTACTTTTATTATTCTTCTCCTCGGTCCCCCCGCACTCGTTCGTTCGTTCTATCTATCTATCCATCTATCTATCTCGCTCCTTTAATTTCTCTATCTATCTCATTCCGTCGACCGTCTCTCCATCTCCACCAGCACCTCCGCCCCCTTCTCCTTCTACTCCTCTCTGCGCCTACTTCGTCTGGTCTTTGCCCCTCGGAATATTAATCCTGAATTCGTCACGGTGCATCTCTCTACTACATATACCTATATATGCCTAACCTCCTCCTCCTCCTCCTCCTCCTCCTCCTCCTCCTCCTCCTCATGCTCGCTGCTAGCACTGTTTCAGCCTTTTCATATTCGTGTAGGTA
The DNA here is from genome assembly GCA_963978835.1 of Tenthredo scrophulariae. NCBI lineage: Eukaryota > Metazoa > Arthropoda > Insecta > Hymenoptera > Tenthredinidae > Tenthredo > Tenthredo scrophulariae. The sequence continues at coordinate 30,764,134 of OZ022228.1, forward strand.
TGTTGTGTGTGAGCGCACGCTGCTTCGTTAAAATGTGAAGAGAAAAAAAAAAAACAACAGCAGAAAAAATGAAAAGTAAAAAACGTCACGTATTACATACCATATAATTACTATATCTATGAGACGACGAGGAGAGGAAGGTGTGAAGAATATTTTTAACGAAATTATTAATATTGTCAACGTATCTAAGTCGTAAAATTATCATCATAATTATGTTTTTATTCAACATATCGCTATACGCGTACATTTACGACTGAATAATTATCTGTGCAATTTCGATCAGAAAATATACTGCCAACACTAAATTTCGATCTTTCACTCAATCAGAAAGAATTCGTCGTCTCACGTCGTATATTTTGAGTCGATGAAAAAAAAAATCACATACACACAACTTCGAGTCAAGCGTGTCTAAATTTATCGTCAATAGGTGCATTCGATATTTTCGTGTGTTGTTCTTGTTTTTTTTTGTCTATTTTTATTTATTTTTTTCCTGCCAATAAAACAGTTGACTAAAAAATCAGAAGCTGCGTGCGGAAGCGGTAGGAAAAAGAACTCTGTACGTCTCGAGATATGATAAAAAAATAAATAAATAAATAAAATAACATACGAAGAACGTCACAAAGTTCGTTTGTTTGTTTGCTTTTCTTTCTTGCACCCGCATGAAAAACCCGAGCAACGATCAACATACACCTTGAGTCGCGTGAGTAGTATTAGGAGAAGATCTTCGTTCGTACTTTGCTGCTGCTGCTACCACGATATACTATAGAATACCGATCCGCATGTTTCGCACGTTTTCGAACGCGTACGTGACAGTCTTCTAAACTTCCCGCCCGTCAATGAGAGACGAGTTAAAATTGTTTACGAAACCGAAACCTCCTACTGTCACATCACATATTCAGACACTTTATAATATCTCGTCAGAGCCCTCGGATTCGATCCGAACTATTCCCACAACTTGTGTTTGTTTTTTTATTTTCTTTTTTCCACTAGCTTGTTATATCAGAATGCACACACAGCTCTCGCAGACTTATCGTTAGATATTTTGTTTCTACTGCACAGTATCCCCCGCGCTAAAGCACGACGTGTATGTACGCTCTTTAAGTAGTCAATCCCTGTGATCCTCGTATTTATACTCGATGCGAAAGATCATTGAAGTTTGAACGATGTACACTCGAACGTCCCTCATCAATCCTATTGTGTTTTTTTATTTTTTGTTTTCTTTTTCCCTAAATATTCTGTCATTGTTACGGTACTACTCGATACATGGATGGATTGATTGATTGTTTGATCGATTAATGATTAATTAATTACCTGGGTTGCGTCCGAGTAAGGTGTGAGAGAATTTTTATCCACAAGCTGCGACCCGAACAGGGGAATCCCCGAGCTCGAGGGGCTGTCTTGCTGTTGCGGCACCATTTTTGGGCCTAATTATTTAATAAACGTTATTCACTTCACTTCAAATTATTTATATTCAAAGACCACCGCACACACAACCACTTGACGATGATATATATATACAATATATTTTTACGTTTATACAAATATCTCCGTATTCGTATAATATGCGTTTATGTATGTACGTAGTTTCGATTTTTCTTTATTCTCTTTACCTCTTTCTTTCCTTCACTGCAACGGGCTATTCGGAAGGGTTGAGCAATTTATCGGAATAAATAAAACTAACGATCAGTTTTTGTGTGTGTTTTCAGTAACTTTATTTCTTTTGCCTTTAGTTTGAAAAGTTTCCTCGAAATTGAAGCAGAAAATAATCGTAGGTGTGAAAAATGAAAAGAAAAGAAAAGAAAAGAAAAAAAAAACCAAAATTCTAAAACGTGTCACAACCGCGTAAAATACTCTATTCGACGGCTGGAGAGCTTCTTCCAAATGTCTATACTACGTATAAATGTTTCATTTATACATTTGCAATAGTACGAAGATGTTTACGCTGGGGATATAAGCTCGCACTCGATCGTATACTAGTAATTCAGTCGGCTCTCAACGTGTTATATTAATATGATGGCAGAAACAACTTTAGTTAGTTATCTTTAAAAACTACGATATTATTCTCACTACGAGTTGTCTTCTACTGACATGTGGTGACATTATTACCGCCGCTTAATACGGATACGATGCTCGCTCTACGAGCGCACATAAGGTACTGACTTGACTGCCGTCCCGATCGTCCGCCTCTATACTTCAGGTCTGGATCAGCTGTGCGCTGTTAGACATACCCCCCTCTACAACGACCCGAGTAACGCAACAAACTTCATCCTGGGCATCCCCACCGCTTTAGCATCACTGACTGCTGAGTGCGGGTCGCGCAGCACGTCGACGCGATGGGGGTAACCAATCGGCGCATTCGCTCACTACGTCTCTCTGCCGTCACACTATGTCTCGTCTAACGTTCGGTCGAGGTACAACGCCGTTGTACACACGCGGACCTCGGTCCTTCGATATTCACGCTCCGCTCTGGCTTCACGACGATCTTAATATCAAGGAATATGTTGGGTATATTATGGAAAGGCAGTCTGTCTACTCGGTCAGACGCACGCGGTAGTTTTTGGTTGTCATATTCTTTTTTTTTTTTTTCTTCTTCACACGGCATATATACTGGATGCTATGTTATATTTAAAGGGCTGGGCGGTTTTTCAGATCGTAAATATGAATATAGTCTTCTTTTTATTTTCCACGACCCGTGAGCCGCGCGCGTGTATGTGAATTCTGGGAATATTTCGTCCCTGTTGATATATTTACTAATTTTTCTTATTCCATCTATTTTTAGTAGAAAAAAATTCGTTACATAGATTATTTTTTCGTATTCTAGCTCGATATTCCGATTACCTATATTTACTCGAGGCTTCGATGCCCCAATTGACTTGTGCCGCATATTCAATGAATCATCGAGTATGATTGATCTGTATTCGCGTTGCTAATAAGCTGCACAAAGATTAAATGAAACTAAGAGGGAAAAAAATATAATGTTATTTCGAATCGCTAGGTATATCGAGTAACGCAATTTATTTCCGTCCCATTATTATTGTTATTCATATCGAAATCGGAAATCAAACATTTCGCAATTATAACGTAGGAATGTATATATCTACGCGTATCTACGGCATGCAACCTCGCCGAAGGTCCCTATGTTCTCATACTGCACTAAAAATAAATTGGTTTAATACAAAAGTTAACAAAACAAGCTTCTGCCAAAAATTCTCCCGGTGAGTTCAGCGTAAGGATAGGTATAGGTAGGTATAAGGTAAACCGTTAACTATAGGCAATACACCATATCTACACCACGGATACCTAGGCGCGTATTTGCGTTCCTCTCGCGAAAGTATAAAGATTCTTTAAATAGATCGTGTCGTAGATAGAAGTCCTAATGCTACCGCTAATCTTGGACCCATATCCACCCGGAATTCTACGATCTTCCTATTGCGCAAAGAGGAGAGATAAAAAAAAAAAAAATATTGGATCAAACAAAATTCGATGTTTTTTTTTTCCTACCTCCTCGACTGGTTTAAGGAAACGTCGTTTTTTAATGCACCGAAAATACCGGACCTCTGTCTTTTTTTTTTTCACCGATTAATCATTTGCGCGCTAAACTTTCCGTGCTTAAAGCAGAACTCCGAGTGTTAATTCCGCCCTTCGCCCACCAGCAGCAGCAGCAGCAGCAGCAGCAGCAGCCCCCTTTCATTGTCAAATTAAGTTAATTGTTTAATTCCGTTCCCAGGAATTGAGCAAATATTTAAATTCTATTCAAAACGAGCCTTAATAGCGTTCACCGTTGAATACATGTATAGGTATATACATATATGTGTATATATATGCTTAATAGAAAAGTCACGTAAGAACCAAAAAAAAAAAAAAAAAACAAGTGAGGAAAAAGTGGAGAGATTAAAAAGAAATGGAGATATATATGATCATTACTCAAATTTGCGATACCTGAAAATGTTGGTAGTTATACGTGACTTTTATATTCAGCTAACGATATCATATACACACACACACACACATACAAACAGTGAATAAAATTCCTCTCATAGACCCCACAGTTCTTTAAATTTTTTCTCCTTTCGGTCGTAATTTTTCTTCTGTTTTTTTTTTTTTTTTTTCAGGCAAAACTTCTCTTTTTGAATTTCTCTTTCTTTTGGTGGATAAAAAACAAATAATCTCACCTAGATTTGGAAAACTCTAATTAAATGTGTTACAAGATGATTCCTTCAGCGGCGAAAATGATCCCTCCCGCAGTTATTACGGACATTATTATTATTATATATAGGTATGATATTAGTACATTACGATACGAGTGCGGTAAAACTTTTTCAGAAGAAATTTTTCCGTCGAGTATTGTACAAAATTTTACTTCATGAGGTGTGAAAATGGGGGTTTTACCTACGCGAAGCGTGCGTAAAACGCCCATTGTCAGACTGAGTGAAGTAAATTATATTATACATTGTATTTATATGGAAAGAAACACGCCGAGCCAAGAGCAAGGCAGCTGCTCGGACTGTTAGCTGCCAAGGCCTTCTCTCCTCTTCTCTCATATCGATGGAATAAAATACAAATAAGCTTTCGACGGGCAAAAAAAAAAAAAAAAAGAAAAAAAAACAAATAGCGGGCGGTATACGAAGCGGTGAGCTACTGCTGCGGTTCACCGGATGCGCCTGCAACTGCAACCAGAGAATACTAACTACGCGCTTTGAGCCGATGCATGTTTCACATGAAAATAATCTAACGTTACTCGCCTCGCCTCGATCATTTTATTTTTTCTCAATTTTCTTCTCTTTATTCTTTTACTTCATTGATTTATTGGTACGATTTTTATTCCTCGTTCTTGTCAATTATTTGAAAAACTGGTTAGGGACTCAAAGTGGTGTTCTCATGCTCTTCTCTGATCTGCCGGTATTTTTTCTTTCATCTGGAAAATATTCGAGATGCCTCTTTTTTTTTTCTTCTTTTTCTCTGAATAGAATCGATAAGCCAGTTAGCCTGATATTTTCCAGAGTGTAGGATAGGGTCTGTTCTCGGATATATAGGTATGAATATATGTATATGTAAATATATATATATATATATATGCGCATAGGTGTATATATACTATGTATTCATCTACATACGTCCCAAACATCTGTTTCCATGGGGATTAAAACCCGACGTATTTAGAGGCAGCGAGCTCCTGCAGGTTCGACGAAAAATCCCACGTGCCTTGGTACTCGTACCTCTAATATCCGTTTCTATTTATTTCCTCTCATTCCTAAGAAGAAATCTGCCGCGTATGAGTATGACGAAAATATTAAGAAAAAAAAAAAAAACTTCAAAAAAGATCGAAATCTTTGTTACACATCCAAAGTTTCGGAGAAAATATCTTTCCGTCATATTCTCGTTATTCCGATAGGAATATATAACGTTGTAACACCACCCAAAGATATATTATATATAAGTAAAGATAAGCATACGTGAGGAGATTTCTCGTAAATATATGTCTGGTTTTTTAATTGTTTTTTTTTTTTTTTTTTTTTTTTTAATATTTCAAATATTTTCGCGATATAATTTCTTATCTAAAATTTTTTGACGTGCAGCTGTGAACGTAAAAAATTCATATTATCATCTTTATTCCGCATATTACTTGGAACGTCAGTCTGCAAAAAGGAGGAGCATGAAAGTGACGGGAAATAAATCTATACCAAATGAGAACAACACGTAGTAGAATAACGGACGGCCTCAAATTACCCAATTAATGTCAATCAGTGTTTACACTCTAGACGCTCTCGTTGATTGCGGTGTAAATTGATAAACGATAAACAAGAATATATACATATACTATATTATAGTATATGTATATCTATATGTATATATATATGTAATGTATATGTGTGCGTATGTATATCCGCATATAACGTCGAATAAACACGCCGGAAACAAACGTTGTAGACACAAATATACGAGCGGTGTATGTAGTGTAATTGAGAAACGAATTGGCCTAAAGTGAATTTATCTTAAAAAATGACAAAAAACAAAACAAAAAAAAAAAGCAGAAAGAAAAAAAATTCAACCAACCCAAGTGTGAAAATATATTTTTTGGAATCGTGAAAAGAGATAAATATTTTTTGTTCATCTTCTTTCCGCATGTGTACAGAAATAAGAAAGCCGCACTATTGGACTATTTAACGTCTCGAATATATATATATATATATAAGTGATACATACGTACGGAGTTTCGGTGCAACAGAGATCAGTTACTGAAAACCGTTAAACAATCATATGGCGTATAAATAGACGTTGACTATATCAATTCGTGATTTCCACTTCTCCAATTCCTCAGCAGCTCATCAACGAGCACCTGTCGTACTGGTCTCGCGTAATGCGGGGTGACTAATGTAAAATAAGATCATTTCGACGAAACGTTTACATAGGTATGGGTAGTTTATATAGATATAGAGAGGCACCCACTATTCACGTGGGCAGTTTATTTCAACATATCTATGTATAATACATGTATATTAATGCATTGTGCACAGTTCCGTATGAATTGATTCAATAGTTTCATCTCCATTTATTGTATAGTAAGTAAAAAAAAAAAAGAAATACATACACAACATGTCGTAATTGATAATTATAGGACGACAGGACGCAGCGTATCGCCTGTACATAGGTGTACATATACATGTATATATAATATACATATATACATTTATATGCATAATATGTATATGCTCTGAAAATTGATAACAGAAATCTTGGCTGTAGCATATATATATATATATATATATCCTATATACACGACGTTATGTATATGTATATTCCTATGCAGTCTGTGTACTGCAGCGCAGCGGCTTTTCTCAGAACTCTTTGTTGATTTCATTTTAACACTAGTCTAAACATTGAAAGTATAACCGCTATTATAAGTCAAATTTTTCACCACTCTAGTTACACCAGTACGCGTACGTCGCTCTAACCCTTGCGTCACTCGAGCTAGAGGCTCCAGCTGCGTGTAAGAAAGGTAATGATTATTACTCGTCGTATTCGTGAATTATTCGACGATCGTTCTCACTCCCTGTAGCCAATAATTACAAATACCATATAATAGTTTCTCAACTTAGTTCTACAGTCGATTGTTGTCGATACTAAGAAGTGATATAATCAGAGTTCCATAGATTATCTGAAAATTACTACGCCCGCGGTGAAAATGTGGCGAATATTCGAATATAACAGCTGGAGAAAATCTCTAAGATATAGGATGGGACGGGGTATGGGGTGTATATAGGTATAGCTATGTTTGCGGGTATATATACGGTTTATTTGGAAAACCGACCATCTGCGTCCTAGGAATTTTTCGGCAGGTACCTACCTATAACCAATGTATTAATGGATTTGTGTCCGAGTGTGTGTCTCTGTGTGTGTGAACACAGAATTGTAAGCGTCCCGGTTTCCATGTAGCGAAAACTACGCCCCTAGAGAGGTGAAATTTTCCGGGGGTGGTATGGCCACCATGAGGAGAGTTAAAAACGCAGGGAGTCGTCTCGCCTTCCCTTCCCTTCCCTTCCCTTCCCTTCCCCTTCCCCTCCCCTTCCTCGCCCTCATCCCCTTTCGTCCATTCCCGAAAATTCTATTCAATATTTTTCAGGTATTATGATTCTTCGGGCCCTGCAGTAGGCAGCGCTATACACATACCTAGGTATATACCAATAGCTACGACGGCATGGCGTCGCGGCGGTCTGTCCCTTTAAATGTTTAAATGCCCTGGGCCTGCTGTTGCCGAGGGCTTTAGAGCTATCGCCCGGGTGTTTCGTGCGCATGTGAACGATAGATTGTGTACTCACATACATATACACATATAGGTATGCCTTTGCCTACATACGTACAGGGTACCGGAAGCGAGCAGTTGCAGCAGCCGAAGGATCGCTCCTCGGTGCGACAGGAAATGGGAATGTCGCTCGTCTAACGAGAAGGAGAGCACGTCACCTCAGAAATAATAAAAGTCATCTATACATATACAAAAAATCACTTCGAAACAGATGAAATGAGTTTACGAAGATCCTGGAAATTCTCGAGGAAATTCCTGAATGACAGATCTTTCGGCGGCTGCTACTACTGCAGCGGCTTGGCTGCAGAGGATTTCGTCATATATCGCTGATTATCGGAACCATGATATTGTTGTATAGTAACTTTTATTATTATAACGAATGGGAATGGGTTGTTGGTAGATAAATTGAGTTGTATTAAAAAGCAATTCTCCAATGAGTGTTTATTATAATTAACAGACAATGATTTTCCGTCGGCAATTAGAAGAAGAGTGAGTGGTCTGAATATTGCAAACTAGCTTGCTACCCGTAAGTCAGAGAGATGCTGACACAGGGAAATTTATCATAGGCGTATAGGACCCCGTTAAGGTGTCTCAAAGGCAATGAGCGCGAGAGGCAAGGTGTTAAAAATGAGCTACTCTCCACTGTAGTTCGCAGAAGCCAAAGATTAGTGAAAATAATGTAATGGAGAATTATTGGTATCGCGATGTTTTGTCTTCAGTAGGAGGCGAAACATCCCGATCTTGAATATTTTTATTAGTTATATTAAGTTAGACTTTGTCATGAGATAGAAACGATTTGATTATAACACCTTCCCCCTTAAGAATGAATGTGAAGCGGAGCAAAATATTCATCGGTTAAAAATCAATATTCCAGGTGAGGATTACAAACTTTTCCTCAGCTGTTATTATAGCCATATAATTATTCTTAATAAGATGTTTACAATATTATTTTGTACGGAGGAGGATTTATAAGTTTTCTTCAACCGTTTGCTTGATTACATATAATTATTCTTAATATTAACGAATGGAATGTAACGTATGTTCATTCTCTATGATCTCGATCCATGTATCGTAAACGGATAGCATCACTAGCTCCGTCTTCGTCGTCAGTTACTTCAGGTATGTGAACTGTTACGGCTGGAGTGCGTATGCGACGAGACCTACAGCAATGAACTATTACGTTTTGGACCATTCCCCTGATTCCTGGGTCGCGGTTATTAGGATCTTCTGTCATCTTGTAACACCATTTGATCAACTTATATACTAGATACACGCTCAGTGTGATTGCTGCGAAATAGGTTAAATAACTTACGCGTGTGGACATAGTTTCTTTAGCCTGTTCCTTCAGTATTTTGTCAGCCGATTCTTTGATATTTTTCAATTTATGACTGGCAATGGTTAGGTCATCCAAATTAAAGGTGTTTGTATTAACCAAATCATCGAATTGGAAGTTAGTAATATTTAGAAATTGGGGTATATCCTCACAACAATCGTCGGATCTTAGATCTATTGATGGTACAAAGGTTTTATCAATAGTATTATTAAATATTCTATTTGGTGTTAACATGGCTGAGTTAGAGTAACCCTTACAATTTACGTTTAGTTCTATTTTTCCAGTATTTTTCAAAGGTATGTCTGAAATTTTGTCGTGCGTCAAACAGCTAATTGTAAGCGTTTCAGATTTAGGTAAGACATACAACCATTTATTCTGATTTCTGAGTTGGATCCACACGGGTGCAGTAAGTTTGATGATCCTAACGTCGCATGAAACTGGTAATGGTCTGGTATTTACAAATAGTAAGATCTCACAACTATCAGTGGCATGTGTCAGGTACACTGGTTGTGTTTGCTTACAGATGCGATAGTCATTCTTAATCGGTCTACAGTCTCGTATCATGTCCTCTATTATAATGTAATTTTGTCTTGTATTAGTTATGCCAAAATATTTTATCGCTGGTTGTATGAAGATGGATTTTTCATTTTCTTGTAAGACCGGCATTGGTTTGACTAAGTAGATCTTAAATTCTCTGTCTTGAATCAAAGGGACGTGGATCACAAAGACTAATTTCAGTTCAGTTTTGAAAACTTCTAGGGTTATTCCTTCCATAATGTAATGGATATTTTGTATATTTGGGGTGAGTGCAAAGTCGACATCGTTGGGTATGTTGTTACCTATCGTTTGTAATTCGGCGAGAAGTTGATTTGGTCTCAGGACGGCAGGGTGTAATATATTCTGTTTAGCGAATAATACGGCGTCCATAACGTTACTAATGTCGATTAAAAAGGTTTCTATCATAACGTTGAGTATCATAAAACTTTCGTCGATCAGTTGATAGGCCCATACAGTATCTGTTTTGTTAAAGAAAATATATACGTCCCGAGCAATGTTCTTTAGATTTTGATTTATTATGCCCTCGTTTTTATTCAACTGATGGATTGTGTCATTGAAATTTTGAATCGTTGATGAGACGATGGTCGCTTGTTCTTTAACTAATTCTAGGGTTTTTCTTTCTCCTTTAGTTAGTTTATCTATCTCTGCATCGAATTTTTCTCCATCAGCATTATCGATCAATCCAAAAATTTCTTTGAATACGTGTCCTATTCCATTGAACCAACCCCTTTTAAACCTTCTATTATTGGGATCGCCTTCGTCATAGACCCCAAGCAGGTCTTGTAGGTCAGTTTGTTTGTCTCTTAACCCATTTATTACACTGTCGAGGGAACCCAAATATTTCCTACATGTTAACATTCTATTATCTGTTTGACATGACACTTTAATTTTATCTGCTAGGGTGGAGATCCGTTGCAGTTGTTGAAAGAAATCGTTCAGATCGAGGAATGTTATTATCCGCCAATCTGTGGGGAACAGTTTAACGGTTCCAATCTGTTCGTAGTGAAGCCCAGCAGTATTTTCGTATCTTTCATTCTTGTAGTCGTCACCTCCCCATACAAAGGGTCTGCAATCAATTTATTATTTTGTTTGAATCGGTCTTATTGGTTCGGTTGACTTGTGGTATGGTTTCAATCTGTTTGCATGCACTATTTTGTTCTTTCCTTTGATTTTTACTTCATAGTTTACTTCATTAGTTTGATCGGTAATGGGGTATGGCCCCAGAAATTTTGGATCTAATGGTCCGGCAGTTTCGTTACTCATTAGTACCAAGTCTCCAATTTCGAAATTTTGTGGTCGGGTAATTTGGTCATAAAAGGTTTTGGATTTTTCTTTGGATTTATCTATGTTTTGTTTCGCGAGGCTTTGGCTGTTTCTCAGTTTTTCGGAGAGTCTTTGAGCATATTCCTTATATGTTTCGTCCCTAGGTTCGTGAGGCACACTACAAGGTACTCTGGCTATTTGTCCAAATATAAGTTCATAAGGTGACATTTTGGTGGTAGTATGAGGTGTTGTGTTGTACGCAAGGATATAAATTGGGAGCGTTTCGTTCCAGTCGTCTGTAGTTGACATACACCTAAGGTAGTCTTTTAACGTGCCGTGGCTGCGTTCGAGTGCCCCGTTGGTTTGCGGGTGGTATGCAGTACTATTAAATTTTTTTATTTTTAGTATTTTTGTAACTTGGGTGAACAGGTCACTCATAAAATTTGTGCCTTGGTCCGTAAGGATTGATAGTGGTACTCCGTAGTTAGATATGAAGTTTCGTATGAAAGCTTCTGCAGTATGTTCAGCGGTAGCAGTTCGGAGTGGATAGGCTTGGGAATACTTTGTTAGGTCGTCTTGTAGCGTCAGTATGTAACTATGACCTGATTTTGTAGTCGGTAGGGGCCCAACTATGTCTAAGAAAACCTTTTCAAACGGTTTGTTACTGCTGGTCGTGATCTTCATTGGCATTTTGGTCTTTTGTCGATCAGTTTTATTCTTTTGGCAAGTCGTGCAATTACGAATGTATGTTTTTACATCGTTTTTCATTGAATCCCAGTCGTATCTTTCTTTAAGTCGCGTTATAGTACGATTAACGCCTTGGTGTCCACCTGAAGGACTGTCGTGAAATTCTTTGATAACGTCTTGAATATGGTTTTGATTGAGATCGGTTTTTATGTTTGTACAGACAGTTATTTTGATTCCCGATCCTTTAAATATAAATCGTAACATCGTCCGAATTTTGTGCCATTTTAAATTATCGATCCCGCAACCGATCCTGGGTATAGAAATTGTTCTGATCGAGTCTATCTCTAATTTTTCCCTGAATTTCATCAAACTTATGTATAAATCTTCGTATGTAGGCTTATCCCAAAAGTATTGCTTGGTCATAATGTAATAAACGTTACGGTCTCGTAGGGTAAGCTTACCAGTTGCGTATAGTTCAGCTGATTCCCTCAAGTTCTCGACATTGCCATATCTAGTTTTGAATTCTAGAGCTATTCCTTGACTCATTTCCAGATCAGTGGAAACAGCGTGTGCGTAGTTATCTGTTCGATTAAAAAGGTCATCGTGGATTTCTACGATATCCGAGTTTTGTATTATTGTCGTTTTTATGAGTTTGAGGTATTCAGGGTACGATGGGAGAGAGTCCGTAGCTCTGATAGGAAGGATTTTGAACACATGATTAGTTGGTGGGTCGATAGGATTCCTACTAAGCGCATCTGCGTTCTGATTCTTTATTCCAGGTTTGAAACAAATCTCATAGTCGAATTCCGAAATTTTCAATTGCCATCTGACCAATTTACTATTTGGGTCTTTGATGTTAAATAGCCAAGTCAGGGGCCTATGGTCGGTAAATATCTTAAATTTTCTCCCGAACAGGTATGGTCTGAAATGTTGAGTCGCCCATACTATGGCCAGCAGCTCGCGTTCGATTGTGGAGTAGTTACTTTCTGCCTTATTTAGAGTCCGCGAGGCGTATGCAACAGGCCTGTCGTCGCCTGGAACACCTTGAGATAAGACGGCCCCTAGAGCAGTGTTACTGGCATCTGTTGTTAGATTAAACGTCTGTGTATAGTCAGGGTATATTAGGACTGAGTCAGATATTAGGGCGTTCTTTAGTTCCTCGAAGGAATTTTGCTGTAATGACGACCATTCAAATGGTATGTTTTTCCGCAAAAGTTCTGTCAGTGGTTTAGCTATCGTCGAAAAATTATTTATGAAACGTCTATAGTATCCTACAAGCCCGAGAAATGATTTTATTTTCGTAGGTGTGTTGGGTGTAGGGAATTCCTTGACTGCTCTGACTTTGTCTGGGTCAGGTTTAACTCCGTCCTCTGATATAATGTGTCCTAAGTAAGCAACCTCTTTTCTCAAGAACTCACATTTATTCGGTTGCAACCGCAAGTTGTATTCTTTCAATTTCAGTAGTAACCCCCAAAGTTTTTCTGTATGGGTTTGGAGTGAGTCGGCGTAAACTATAAGGTCATCTAGGTACACTAAACATTTCAATCCTTGTAACCCTGATAGGACGGTATTCGCTAGCCTCTGGAATGTAGCTGGGGCATTTTTAAGCCCAAATGGCATGAATGCAAATTCAAAATGTCCCTTACTGGTGGAAAATGCGGTTTTATGCATATCGTCGGGATTCATTGGAATTTGGTGGAACCCGCTGGCCATGTCGAGTACGGTAAAGTATTTAGAGTTTCCTAATTGATCCAGGATATCTACTATATTCGGCAGCGGGTAAGCATCCCCTATTGTTTTATCATTCAGTTTTCGATAATCTACGACTATTCTCCATTTTTTAATCCCTGATGAGTCTAATTTCTTTGGTACTACCCAGATGGGTGAATTCCATGGTGAGTTTGAATTTCGAATGATTCCTTTATTAAGGAGATCTTCCGTTTGTCTATCTATTTCTGTTTTGTGAATTTCCGGGTACCGGTATTGTCTAACATGAACCGGGGTATCGTCGGTGGTTTGAATTTTGTGGGTACAAGCATGTGTACCCGGCAATGTGTCCCCTTCTAAATAGAAGAGTTCGTTGAACTTGGTGCAGGCTTCTATTATACTTTCTTTTTCTTCTAAATTTAGATGGTCTACTCTTAATGCGTCTTTTAATTTTTTGATTCTGTCAGCTGAATTATTTTCGTTTATACAATTAACTGATTGTATCTCGTCAGTCTCAGAGTCTAGGATTCTGTAAACTCTTTGAGGTTCGATAAGGATAGTATGATCTGTGTCGGTTAAATTGATGATGCTTGTGATAGCTGTGTCGTCGAGTCTAATTGTTACGTAGCTTTCGCTTATGACGACTCCTGGTTTTAACTCGACCCTGTGTATTGAGCCTTCTTTTATGGAATCTTCAGCGATGGTCGGGATGTCTGCCAAGATTTCTGTCCTTGCAGGGATAGTGAATTGTTTTTGATTTTGCAGTTTGTATTTGCGGCTACCTAATAGCAACTCGGGATTATCTTTGCCTCTGCATCTATAACTGATCAGCACATTATTGAATTGTGTTAAAAGGTGGTTGCCTATTAAACCATCTTGTGTTATGTCTAAGGAGTCGTCTACTACATGGAATTTGATCGGCCTAACTTCGTCTCCACCATTGAGCGTGAGTTCAATGGTTCCTAATGTGTGTGCTTGTGAGTCGCTGGCTAGGCCTTTTAATTTAATGCGCTCTTGTGGGTTTATCTGTGATGAATTTAGGATGAATTTCTTCTTGATCAAACACGGGTAGGCTCCGGTGTCTAACATCAGCAAGCTTTTAGGTTGGTTCAACTCGGGTATTGAGAAAATTACGTTATTTGGGGAGCCAATTAGATTTATTTTATGTTCTGGTATTTCTATTTTTCCGCTGTTTGTGTTGAGCGGTTTTCTATAACGGACGTCGTCCCGCTCATCGACGCAGTCCGTTCCCCAAAATTCGAGGTTCCTACATGGTTTTGATTAGTTTTCGAGGCTAACATAGCTTTCTTTTTGAAACATTTGTTTTCCATATGCCCGGGCTTTTTACAAAAGAAGCACCTAATTCTGGAACTATCGATGGGGTAGATTCGTTGGCATTCGTCGCATGTAATTTCTTCTATTATAGAATCATAGCCATTTATTATTTCAGAACAGTTTTGTGAGCAGCTGTTTTCTGGTTGGTGGTCTAGGTCTACGTACTGATCAGATTCTGAACTAGAGCCTGCCTCAAGGGTATTTATTAGTTCGAATCTCTGTTTCTTAAAACATGTTTTTGCCGTGTGCCCGATTTTATTGCAGTTTTGGCAAACGAGATCACTTCTATTAGTAGCAGTGGTTTTCGCAAGATGAGTAATTTGATTTTCGGTTTCTCTCAATTTTTCTTCCTCAGTGGCCCAATTATAGGCTTGAAGTAGGTCCTTAGGGTTTTTCAGTCTTAAGATGTCACGTAGTTTTTCGTTAAGTCCGTAAATGAAACAGTCTCGTGCTTTTGTCGTGATGTTTTTCTCGTAAAATACAGTCTCTTCCCTAGATCTTACTGGACCCGATTCTACTACTCTTATGCACAGGTGTTCTATTCTTTGATAGAAGGAATCGACAGACTCACCGGGACGTTGTCGACAAATGCTTAATTCTAATTCCCATTGTCTATTTGTTCCTTTAGCTCCATAAAACAGTAGTAATTCTCTTTTCAGAGAATTGTAGTCTTGAATTTCCCTATTTTGAATCCTTTCATATGCCTTACCAGTGATTTTGATACGTATATACTCGTAAAGTTCTTCTAATTCTGTATTGATGCATTGTTTGATCGCACGGTCGCATTTGTCAATAAATTCTCTGACGCTAATATCCTTTCCGGTAAATACGGGAAGTAGTTTGGCTAGTTTTTCAGCTGATACTGGCATTTTCTAGGATTTCAATTACAATTTCCAATTTTGCTATATATTGCTAGTTCGTAAGACTTACAGTAACAGTAGAATAGGCCAATGCATAACGTTATCAGTGTTGAGAGCTCGAGTTCCCGTACCGTCGGATCCGTAGTTGGCTGTTTTGGTGATGGATTACTGGAGTCTTCTTGCGTTTATGTCTTGACGGATCTTGAGGTTTCTTGAGCGCCTCTTCATATAGGGCACGTAATGTAGCTTCTCTATCTGGGGTACGATTTGTTGCGAGGGTGTTTTCTCGTGGAGTCGCACTTCGGTATACTTTGATCTGTTGATTCTTAGCTTCGATCACTTCGCAGGGTCTTATTAACGTTGGTTCCGTACAACGGTGTAGATTATATGTCAATCCACGGACAGTGATTTTTGTTAACGTTGATGTATAACAACGGTGAGGGTTTTGTTAACGTTGATTTCGTACAACGGTGAATTATGTGTTAATCCACGCACAGTGATTTTTGTTAACGTTGATGTATAACAACGTTGAGGGTTTTGTTAACGTTGATTTCGTACAACGGTGAACTATGTGTTAATCCACGCACAGTGATTTTTGTTAACGTTGTTGTATTACAACGGTGGCGGTTTTGTTTTGATATCGTTGGTTTACTACAACGGCCTCTTGTTTTCTTATCTGACGGTTCACTGTTTATTAATTTTTTTTTTTTTTTTTTTTTTTTTTTTTTTTTTCAATGCGAAATCCGACTTCTGACACCACTGTTGTATAGTAACTTTTATTATTATAACGAATGGGAATGGGTTGTTGGTAGATAAATTGAGTTGTATTAAAAAGCAATTCTCCAATGAGTGTTTATTATAATTAACAGACAATGATTTTCCGTCGGCAATTAGAAGAAGAGTGAGTGGTCTGAATATTGCAAACTAGCTTGCTACCCGTAAGTCAGAGAGATGCTGACACAGGGAAATTTATCATAGGCGTATAGGACCCCGTTAAGGTGTCTCAAAGGCAATGAGCGCGAGAGGCAAGGTGTTAAAAATGAGCTACTCTCCACTGTAGTTCGCAGAAGCCAAAGATTAGTGAAAATAATGTAATGGAGAATTATTGGTATCGCGATGTTTTGTCTTCAGTAGGAGGCGAAACATCCCGATCTTGAATATTTTTATTAGTTATATTAAGTTAGACTTTGTCATGAGATAGAAACGATTTGATTATAACAATATACAGGAGGATATATATTATTGATAGTTGTCGTTAATATTATTATTATTGTTGTTGTTGTTGTTGTTATTAATGTTATTATTGTCTAGCTAGGTGACTCAGAGGTTGGACAGACCGTTTAATGCCCGTTTATCGCAATTCGTACATATATTCGAGATAAGAATTACGCTGCGCAATATGGGCAACGGGTTACGAATAATAATATGTATAGGCATACAAGTTCGACGCGTATAGGTATATAGTAAATACTGGAATAATCATTCGTCGGTTTTCTGCAATTTTGGAAATTCGATTACAATTTTTAGGACTATTTTTCGGTCGCAGTTTCAAACCCCCGCATACACATACTTACATACTTACATACTTACCTCGAAAGAGTTATCTTCAGTTTTTAGTCACGAAGAAGGTGGTTCGTTGATATACTTGAACACGAATTATACCATCCACACATGACATACTGCCGAATTATACTCAGGCATACAATTGGCCCGTACGTGGAGTTTATGACTAATCGGTAATCCAAATAGCGAGTCGAAGCACTTCTGGTTCGACATTGGACAGAGGTATTCATACAATATAGTATAGGTATATTACCTACGAGGTGGTGTGGGCCTAGAAAATTGATGACGAAATCTCGCGGCAATCAGAGAAAACCTCCGCCTTTCAAGGCTTCGTGTCTGCAGCGTCAGTCAGTCCCGTGAATCGTCGGATCGTTAGCGAAGGAATTGAGTAACCTTTCGCAGAATCATTAAACTTTTTAAACACTTTTAAAGAATGTTTATACATCTATTTGGTTATTTATTTTCTGACCTGATTTCCACACATTTTCATTTATCTAACAGGCGGAAGATCTTGAAGGGATTCCAGCAATGTGACACCAAATTTTCGAGATCGAAAGAAAGTGATTGCTTCGCTATTTTTTTTTTTTTTATTATTTCATTTTTTTCATATCTTCTACAAAAAAAAAAAAAAAAAAAAAAAAAAATGGGACAATTTTTACTCGTATGATTGAATTTTCGATCCGAAAGGGGCCAACAAGTTGACGAGCGTTTCTATCCGTCGCTACTTCGTCGCGACACCCCCGGAGTTCACAGACAGACTTCTGCGAATGACCTCCAGTCATTCATATTATGTATATTACATGACGAATTACTGCCGAGAGTCGTAACTTTGTGGTGTGTATGAACTGAAGTTTGATTTTATTTCAACTATCGGGAATACAATAAGTGGATTCCGAGTATTCCAGAGCATCCGATGCGAATATGAAATGCGCAAAACTTGAATAATAATCGTGCAAGCTGGCCTTCAAAATTAGCGCCTTTTTGACCCAGAACTATAAATTTAAACGAAGTACATATATATAAGACCCGATCCGCGTTATTACCGTATAGCATATATTTTGTTATAAACACTGTGTAGGATCAGGTATTTAAGCAATGTCTGTGCAAATATGTGCCGATAATAGTGTAAACGCGAATCGCTAAATAACCCGAGGACAAATTGAGACACGGTTTGAGGAATCGTCGTCACGTTTACTCAACAAACTCCGGAAGCACATCCGTATGGCTCGGATTAGATTTCAAAACAGTATCTCTAGCCTGACTGCAGCAGTCTGAACCTACCACTTGCACCTACCGTTAAACTTTTCGAAAATCCTCAGACGTG
The DNA here is from genome assembly GCA_963978835.1 of Tenthredo scrophulariae. Classification (NCBI taxonomy): domain Eukaryota; kingdom Metazoa; phylum Arthropoda; class Insecta; order Hymenoptera; family Tenthredinidae; genus Tenthredo; species Tenthredo scrophulariae. The sequence goes on from OZ022228.1 coordinate 30,782,565, forward strand.
TGCTAAACCATTTAACACCGCGATGTAAGATCGGCTGACAGATATTCACACGCGAGTGAGTGCGGGGTGTGTGTGTGTGTGTCTCCTTGGTGACAGAAACTTGCACAGATTTTATAATTACGAAAGTTTATGGTTCGAAATTAGTCATTCCATCTCTCGTCATTCCCCAGCTGCGACATTGTTCGACAAACCTGCGGAGAGGTTCCATTTTCGATCCTAAAATCAACATGCTTCGATACTTTTCTGCGAATTCTTTTCACTCTCCTCGGAAATTCCTACGCAATTATAAGACGATCGTTGTTGTTTCAAACTTTTTCGGAAGAGGTGAAATTTCCGCGAAATCGATTAAAGATATTACGGTCTCATTAAGTATACGCCGTTCCTTGAAATTAATAATGAATGTAATATAGCGATCAACAGCGAGGGATCGGTTCGATGTCTCATTCCTTCCTAATAACGAATATACACACACGCGTGTGTACTTTAAATTACATCACCGTGCGAGTATAACCAGCCAGCGAACCAACACACATACGTTCAACGGTATGATGACAGTTTGCTAAAGGTGACTGGAGATTAATTTATACCTAAGGTAATTCTGTTGAACTAAATGCAAACAGTGTAGCTTTTATAAAGTTATGTACATACACATATTATTATACGTACACAATACCTATCGTATGAGAGCACGTATATAGTATAGAAGGTAAAAAGAAAAATGATGAGTAGCCGGGAATGGAATGCCGCGTTTATTTGTATCAAAATTTTATTTCCATACGATGATATATCTAGCAGACATTTGTCTCGGCGAGCTGAATGAGAAAGGAGAGAAAGGAAGATAGGAGGATATACGATTGTCGGAATTTTTTCCAACTCTTCCAGGGACAAGCTGTAGGACTGCAGAGGATTATCAGGCGGGGTGTGCAATTGAAATATTCCCGCTATAGACTGACCAAGAAAACTAAAACTTTCATGAAACCCGCGGCATAATTGCTTTTACTGCGAATCAAAATTATATGAGATTGACCGGACCATTCGGTTCTTAGAATTGATCGAAATTCCCGGACCGCGAAATGTCTCTAAAAATTCGCGTCGATGTGATCGCGGTTGACTTATATACACACACCTATGCTATATCTGAAACTCGGCTTTTTTTTTATTCCTGTACACCTACTTAGGCTCTGGGTGTTTCCTCCGTGATGTCGAGGAGACGGTGCATGGTTGATTTATTCAATAGAATTCACGTTATACCGAGGCAAGATCTCACTTTGGTACGCACAGCTTGTATAATGTTCACGTGAGGGAAATTGATAGTATTTTTTTCTTTCTTTTTTTTTTTTATCCTAGTCTACGGTAGTCAGGGACACGTTTCGAAGTAAAATATTCATCTACTATGTCGGTGAGTATATTTGGAGAAATTTCTTTTTCGTTTTTATGTTATAAAACCGTAATAAATGTAGCAGCGGTTCTATGATCATCGGATACGCTACTGTGAGGGATGGTATGATGATGAATTCAATCGCTCGTCGAGTGTCTTTATAATCACGTGTAGGTAGGTAGGTCTAATAAGCTCGTGAAATATTAACTTTAAATATAAAATGATGAGTACGATATTCCTTAATTCATGTATCTGTATATAGGTAGGTATAATAATATGGTACTATTAATATTCTGAGAAGAAAATAAAACGAGCCACAGTGCGGCAGTCTACTCGTTATAGTTTATTTTCAGTAAAACTATATTCCACATTTCCACCAACCTATTTTACCAGCCATCAAAGTTCCACGAAATTCATACATCTCCCACGTTTGACAAATTTACACAGCGACAACTTACCCGTGTATCCCAGATGTTTGTAATTACTCTAATAAGAACGGCAATGATAATAATAATAATCACGATGATGATGATGATAATAATAATGATGATAATAACAATAATAATAATAATAATAACAAAAACAACAAGCCAACGTGGAATTGAAATATTGCGTTATACCTTTTCATTCGTTTGAAAGAAGCTACGCGCGAATCCTTTCAAATTACAACCACAAATGAGGCAGAGAAGTTTGAATCGAATGATTCGATATCTGCAGTGACGCATAACGAGAATTTCGATTGTATTTTTAATATTGAGAGATACCCGTCAGAAGGCTCTAGTTCAAACTTTCTTCATCCTATAGCCCATTTGTGCAGGATATGCGATTCGTATGGATCCACGTATATAGCTTTTTTGTAATTCAGTCTATGCCTTCGTCAATGCGGTAGAAATTCTTCGGCAGCATTGGCAAAATTAATCTCAATACCGAATCTGCTGCGGTGGAATAAGGATAGATTCACGTTTATCGTGATAAATTGAGCAAAAGTGTAGATACTGTTATGTATATAGTTCAGAACTGAGTCCGCACGAGTTATTGCGATTATGCGTATGGGTGGTGGTGCATGTAGGTATAGTGTGATGTATAACACTGACAGAACAGCGTTTTCCCGACCCCAGTTATTATATATTAATATCTCTAAATACCATATATAGTGTCAGAAAAATTAGCTCAACCGATAAACCCGGCGAGTGTCTCTCCGGAGCGTACGTAAATTACACGCGCAAACTTTTAGCCTCTTCGATAATATTAACTGCTACTACGTGAATGAATAATAATACAGATAATTTTCTACAGCTATCAATTTCGCGTTTTATTATAATTAGACGAAAAATAAGAAGATTATAAAAGAAAAAAAAAAGAGAGATTGAAAATAAAACACCAACTCGACGTTATGCCGTTCGTCAAATCAATCGATAACACAACGCGCGCCTAAAACTTTGAATAATTTATAGATTAGTCGGTGCACAGTTTTTATCGGCCGATAAATCGGTGCGGCTGTATAATTACAATAGATTTAGCTGATAAGTTAATTATCTCTTTTGGTGCATCAGCTCTAAATACGTGTAATTATACGCGGCTACCCACGCCGATGAATAGCACACACGTGCACGTATATAAATTTTTGGCGAAATACATGGAAATAATTAAAAAAAGAACGAGCGAACAATAATAACGCAGCAATGCTAATGCCGCTTTTGAGATGGGTCGCCATGCGAGACGGCATTTACATGTAATAGCGTTCCATGAATCCGCCTACGCGTTTGCATAAACCGTTGTTTTTGATAAAAGTAATTATAGGCTCGACGCACACTTCGCACTCCACACATCCTCGAGTCCTCGTCCCGGTCGCTTCATTTCACGGCGCCCTTCGGATTAGGCTTTATATCAAGAAATCTACACACTGCAGCTATGTACTATAATCATTCGGGTCGCGGGACCCCGCGTCATTATATATTGTCCTCCGGTATAACCAGAATCCCGGATTTATTGTGATTTGAGAAAAAAAATTATACGAACTACGAAGAGAATTCCATTTTTCTTGCCTCGTTTTTATTTTTTCCTTCTCCATCTCTTCCTTCTCTCTTTTTCTTCCCTCGTCGACAACAGACGATAACACGCGGGTATTGAATCATTAATTTGTAGTACAGTACGCACATTGGAAACGTGTATATATAATACAACATCCTATCGTAACGAATTCTGATAAGAAATCGCGACGTCCGCGTATATGTAATGTATATACTCATTGGTATATATATATATGTATGAATATATGATAGGGAGCTAGACTAGAAGAGCGTAAAATATGCGACTCGAATCACGTAGACCGAGTCTTTAGTCGTGTTTCAAGTTTCAACTCTGACCCGTTGATAGCTAGTAATTAATTTCTGCATACAATCCTCGGGAAAATTCGAACTGTACATTATAACTTTCAGTTTGTTATTTGATATCGCATTTCTCAGAATATAGATATTCTACAACGGGTAATATTATATATGGGCTTGGTGCAGCTCGTTAAGTTGTTACGGTATATATTGTAATAGATAACGAATCGGCATTTTATCGTCGCGCATTTCCCAGTATCTCGTACTCATATACTCAATAATTATTGCAGGTATATTCCAATCAACTGGTATACGAAAAATTATAAAAAAATGTGTGTTCTTCTTTCATTTTCTTTTCTTTTCTTTTCTTTTCTTTTCTTTTCTTTTTTTTTCTTTCTTTTCATTCCATATAATATATTCGCGAATCGTTAATGTAAGCCGTCAAGCCGAAGACCGCGAGAATTCAGAGAAATTGAGATTTCAGCTGTTGAGTCTAGTGACTATAGTGCACATACTGCGCGTCCTAACTTAACCTAACCTAGCCTAACCCCAATATTCATCGCGAACTAAAATTCCTTTCGTCAACAATCAACGCGAGAGATTAATTGGCAAACTACCAAGGCTCACGGTTTAGTCTAGGAAAAAGATGGAAATATAATATGTCATAGCTTGACGGCCTCAAATTGGTTCGAGAGAAAAGAAAAAAAAAAAAACAAGACAAAAACAAAAACGAAACCAGATCAAGATCAGCCCGGCTGTAAATTGGATAAATGAAAAATATCCAAAACCCGATCAATGAGCAATTACACCACATTGGCTTCTTCGGTTCACATATAGTTATAGATATTATTATAGTCTTTGTTTCTTTTTATACAGCGTGCCGCAGATTCAAGGCATGCGTGCAGTATACCTATATAGATGTACATAGGTGAATACATAGAGTGACGCGGACTTTGCACAGAGCCAATTATTATACTCGCATACATTGGAGATTCGTTGGGGCTTGCGAAAGGCTATACATATAAAGGCTAACATATATTTTTTGAGTTCGGGAAACTTGTTCCATCTTCTTAATTCAAGGCTGATCTGCAGACTCGAATCTATATTAGAATCAAACGTGCAGCTAGCTATATACTCGAAGCGGGCGCCCGTATATAGGTGGCTTGAAAAAAAAAAAAGAAAGAAAAGAAAGAAAAACGTCATCAGGTATAAACATACACAGAGAATCGTCTGTGCGCAATTTGGGCGACCTTCGCAAGGCTACGTCCGGTCCCGAGCTATCCTAATTCTGCTGCAGTAATTCGCAGGCGAGAAACCGTACTTGTTTCGCATACAAATAAACGCTCGATAATCAGCTCAATTATAAATTTTTAATTCGCCTTACGATGAGCGAGAGGAGTCGCATTTGACCGAGTTTGACTATACCCAACCTAATTTCTTTGCCATAAAATTCTCTAAACCTGTGCTAATTAGATTCGCGATCGCAATACGCGATATATACATACATGCATGTATACACATATATAGATATACTGTACGTATCGTATTACCGCCAGCTCGGCCAAAGACGTGGTAAATTGCGTCATCGACTTGCCGCTCGCCGCAGACTGGTTGACGCCGACTATGCTCCGCACGACTGACCAATATATAGGCTGATTCACAGACTCGTCAATATGGCTCGAGGCGTACCGATAGCAAATTAATCGCTACGAGAGATATATGAATGGATAAGCAGATAGGTTCCCGCGATATAATAGTGATTTCGAATTTTCCCGGCTCCGAGAAAAGACTATTGTAATAATTCTGAACAATATCTATAGCGAAATAAAATCGGTCGGATTTATCGTATGTGGAAGAGAACTTAAAGACGGAACTCTTACGCGATGATCGACAAGTTTTTCTCGTTGTTTGCGGGGTCAGAGTGCATTTCCGGTTTCCAAGAAACTATAGTATAACGGACAAAGAGAACGGCACTAGCTGATCTCTCGGAGCAATTAGCAAATGCAAATTTAGCTACCGTGGCAGGTAATCGACTCGGCCGATTCCTTAGGTATAACATAGAGTTAAGTATATACCTGTACAGTATACATACACGCGTATTCCTATGTAACAATGCGAGACATGTTGTAGATAAAAATTCTACCTATATAATACTAGTGCCTAGTTTTAATGCCATGTATCGCGGATCGGAATTTTTTTTCACCTGTGGTGTGACAAACCTCGTAAAACTTTACCATAACACCTTCCAAGAGGTGGTCGCCTTTATTCTCTATACTCTATAGGTATAACGACTCACCGCACGCGGTTCCGAAGGTGGTGACGAGCGAACTTTAAACCATTTTTTTTCTTTTTTTTCTCCCGCACGTATATACGTACATTAGTGTGGGTGAGTGTGTGTGTGTGTGTGTGTGTCGCTTGCATACCGTGTTGGCGGACATGGGTAATAAATGCAACACGTGTGCGGTCTTTTATTTTATTCAAGGAAGCACGTATGTGATATATACATACGTAAATACGTCCTGAGGGTAAAGTTTGTCTTCCTTTTGTGTTTAGTTTTTCAAGAACAAAGTATCGCAGAAAACTTTATGGAAATAGACATTTTTGTTAGGATTCAGGCCAGTTTGAAGATTTTCTTAAATTATTTTTTCAACGCACAGAACACTTTTGGTTATATGTAATTTCATTAAATAGCAGATATAATCCGAAGAATAAAGATGTTGCCTATAGGTATTTTGGAAATAAGTTGAGCTGATATGCATGTCAGTACATAGGTACCCATACTATACAGTTATATACCTCAATACCTTTAATAGTAATTGAATTTTTCGCATTACCGCGGGGGAATTGCGGGATCTTACGTAATCGAAAGCGTATAATATACAATCAGAAATATAAGTAGTTGATAACAACGTATATTATATTCCATTATTATTTCAATTGCGAAAAATATATCTATACATCTACATGTATATAATACATACCATATAACGCGGCAGCGGAACTGGCTAGCAATTATCTCCTGCTTTTAGAACGACGTGATATCTTGTAATTGAGTCAACGGAGTGATATACTGCGCCTGGTAAGTCTAGTGTTCATAAAGTATAAGCCTGTATTATGTTAAGTTAGCTTATTATAGAATATATAATATAATACCGTCTGTGTTAAATTCGTAGCTACACATTATACACCTATATATACCTAGTAGGTATACCTATAGTTATACCATACATACAATATCCTGGGGCAACGTTATCGCCGCGGTTATAAAACGTTACAATTATTGTTGCTGATTTGTTTGTCCTCAAATAAAGCTAGATTACCAATCTGTTATCCGTTAATAAAATGGGACAGTATTTCAACCAGTAAGTACACATGCTCGTGGATATGTGATCATCTTCTCTGGTAGAACACAATTCTATAGTGAATTTCGCTGAAGTCGGTGCAACAGTTATCCGAGCTATGCTGCAACGAAATTTCAAACTGCGACCCATCTCTCACTCGATTTCCAAATTGTCTTATATATGTATACATTGGGTTGGGGAAAAATCTCGGTGTCTCAATATGCGCAGTACCTACCAATCGAATAAGTCTTATCGACATCTAACTAACGGTCGCCGGGATATTAGCGTCCCTTTGAAACACGTTTTCACTTCTCATCCGGCAACCCATCGACCGATTTTTCCCACACTGAATTCTGGATCCACAAGCTATGCCAGATTTCGTTGGAAATCCATCTTTTGAGTTACCCGCTTTCTTGGTATAACCTATATATACATCGAACTTTGGCAGAGTATGGTACTTCGGTACGTGTTCGGTGAAAGAATGACGAACGCTCGAAAATTTTTGGCTACTGATCCGTTAATTACCGAGTAAGAGGATTTGTGGAAATACCCTGCATACGTAGATACATAGAGCGGTACTATACTTATAGAGCCGCAAGCTACTACCCGCACGTGGAATCATTGCAAGATCGTAGGCAAACGTTTGGGTATGTGTAACGCGTAACGCGCGTCCTTGTCCTTGAGTATATATCAGCCCTCATGCGAGCCGGACGAGTATGTGGATTATGCGGGTGCACCGGTCCGTGACTAGTCGACTATCAGTCGTTTCGTCTTCGCTATCCGTCTTCATACATGTTAAGAGTGGCCTATATCGACAGATGACTTCGCCAATACCGTCGAATAGTTTTTATTGTGAGAAAGAACGAACTGATTGAAAAAAAAAGCTACAGTACAACCTCCGGCACCGTCGCGAGTCGGGACCGACGACCCCCGTATATTATATCGAGCGAGCTGTATTATATCCAAGTACCTATACGTACAAGACTTATTGTTAGTATCACATTTTCTGTATTATATATACCGGCCAAGTCAATAAGGCGTGAATTTAAGCGCAATGGTATATGCAACTATATAACAGTAACGCGAATTGCCTGCTTACTAAGCATAAGCATAATCGGTGTCACCTTCGGCGTTATCGCTTGACCACCGTGACTACGCCGATCTAACCGCGATTCCATCCTCCTATATTAGTCAGAATTTATATGAGGATTTCATTTGTTTACGCGGGCAGAGCTGGATTACACATACTCGTGGATGTAGAAAGCGTGTACATAGATGTGCGCGCGCGTGTGTGTGTGTGTGTGTATGTGACTAATTGTGAGTATAGACATACAGCAAACTTACGACTAACTGTTCGCTTCGAAGCCCGAAGTATAGTCTTTTATGGAATTTCATTAAATTCCACGTCGACCTATCGCTTCCGCGAGGGGGGCGGGAGGGGAGAATCATCAGCTGATCTGGAAATTTGTTGACGATCCGAAAAGTTATAGAAATCGGTTTGTAATTGAAATGGGAAAATGGGAAGGCGGCGACAGCTGGATATTGCAATTAGAGTATAGCGAACCGCAGCAAAACGAAATCTTGGCTATTGTTCATCCGGGTGCACTAAGCTCGCACAGTAGGTCGGTTGGTGGGTATTATAGTGTCTATCCATAAAACAAGTTCGGTGTAAAAACAGGCTCGTAAATCGTCTGGAATCAAAGAATTGCTCTTCCCTCATGTACGTAACGTAACGCGTCTGTATAGTGTAAATAATACTTGCAGTTAGTGCCGCAGCTATGCAACGTCGTCGTGAGATTGAGGTGAGACATTTTACGTACCTATATAATATATACATATACGTTTATCAAATCCACGCTCTATAGTTTTATCTTACTACATGGATACGAGTACCTATAGGTATTAGAGCCCAGCATAAGACTGAGCATTTCATCCATAAAGGAATATGTATGGGGCTCGCGGGTATAGGAGAATTGGAAAATCTAAATTGCGAATGATGCTTGAATAAATCCTGTACCTATACCCTGCGACAAGTTTTTCACCCAAATAAAAAAATAAATTCCCACTAGAAAACTCGTCCTTGTGTACGTAAGTGTGCATCAGGGTAATTCAAATTCAAGATATTCAAAAACCCGTGAAACAAGCCGCGTGAATCTTGATTATATTTCAAATATTGATGGCTGTCGAATATTAGCTCCTTGCGTAACGAATCTCGGGTTCTTTCGCCTCAACTCTCCTTATATAGCTGATATGTGGATATAATTTGAATCGATTCACGTATAGCTCTTTTGAAATCAGTTCATGCCTTCTCATCGGTATGTAGGTACAGATTTTTCGACCAAGGTTCCGAGTTCCGTGGATTTCGGGATACCGAAACATGGCGATGGAAGGCGGTTTCAACGTCCCGGACAAGTGGCTGTTACAGCCGGTTTTTCTTAGTTTCCGTTCGTCGCAGCGTAGATATTAAATATTTTCCTACACATTCTATCAGCCGCGTTCATACACTCATCCACATATCGCCGGTTATATTTCCGTCGCTGCCATAGCTCTGCAGCCGTTGACGAAAATGGTCTCTCCAGTTTAGGTTCGGAGAAAGGAGGAACGGGATAAGCCTAAAGGCCACGTCGCGTCGGCGCTGGCGCCTTCGTAATTACGAGCTGGGTCTGTTTCGAGTTTGTGTGAGTGAAACGCGGGCCCCCGTACACCATATGCCGGTCCTGCTGCTGGAGCCTCTCCTCTTGCACAACCGGCCAGACCGACCCTGCCTCGGGGATGCAGGAGCGAAAGGATCCTTAATGCGGCTCTCACACGGAAATCAAAAATAAACCAAATGAAACAAGTTTGAACGATGAAAAGAAAAGGAAAAAATCACGAGAAGACAGAAATCGACAAAAAGCCAAAATCCGTCCTATTCGGATACCGCAAAATGCTGGCTGTTGTGGGGTTGTTCAGTTTTCTTGATTTTGGCTCAGTTAAGACGATGCGAAGATCGGTCTCGGCGGCTTCAAATTGAATCGCAAACGGCTATTGACGTCATATAAATTCAATCCAAAACGATTCCAGTCGATTTCGCCTCTGCTTTGGATCGAATTCCTCTGAAATTGTTAGATTGTATATCAAAATATCGAGTGAACTCGGTGTAATTGATGAAAGGAGTTTGTACAGCCGCGAAAAAAGTAAATATTCGACAACTATCTGCCCCTTCCTCGGACGCTGGAGATTTCTCGAATTCCCAGACAAAATTAGAAAGAAAGAAACCACAATGGAAAAATGGAACGATGAAACGGTGTAATTCAAAAAAATTCGCTGTGAATGCCCCTTGAGGATTCGAGCGCAAGTGCGTGGTTTACGAGGGTGTTGCGGGGGTGGGAACAGCATAGTAGGAGGAGAAGTCATCGCTGGCATCGAGGACGTTGCCAGGAGCACTAGGGGAAAAGGGAAAGGGGCATCTGTCGAGGAACATGCGAAAACATCAGCTGTGCTGCTGTGCTGCTCTGCGTTGCCCTGCAGGAGTTTTGTACTGATGGGTGGCGGTTAGGCGGTTGAGGAGGACACGGTTCCGGAATAAGGCTGGTCCTGCCCGAGCTCAGGATGTAGTTAATTGTTGTTGTTGCCTGGAGGAATTCGATACTTTGAGATATTTCGGCCGTTGGTACGGGGAAGGAAACGAGGAAATAAGAGGAGCGGAGCTTTTCTTGACTTTTAGGGTCGTCCAGGACATCCGCGAATCTATAATAATCGATGCTGCTGCTTGTTCTCCCTACACCCTCCGAAAGAGTATAAACTTGTGCAAACAACCAGGAACTTTACGATCGCATGGGTTTCCCTCCACCGAACAACCTTCGGGAAACGTTCTCGTGTGGTCGTTTCATTTAATGGTAAGCAAATACTTCGCGAATACCTACTCCCATTCCCGGTGATATCCTGCAGGAGGTTGACGGAGGCAGTCGGTCCTTAACTAAATCAAACTTCTGTTTTTGAACGCTCACGGCCATCAGGCGATAGAATGGGTCGCAAACCCTCGCCTATATATACGTCTATCGGCTCGCTCCAACGTATACCAGAGGCAATCGGCGATTCCAACTATTTTCGGAATAGTGAATCCCCGCGATGTTTACCCCGTGATGCCGTCAGGAAGACAGGACGAGTTTTACTGCCATTTCATTACACTAAATATGCCGAGGAAGTATTCTTTCGAATTTGACAACATTGGAAGAGGCCGTGTTTCATGTTGAACACTTCGGCGGTTGGTGTCAGCTTATCTCTGGTCGGAGAATTCGGTCCCAACACCTTTTCAGGGCTGTCGCAGATGGAGGCCTGCGATCTTCTCTAAGATTTCGTTGGCATATAGGCGTTCCGTCGGGAGCATGGTCTCCGTGAAGTCCTTCGGTATACGTAAAAACATCCTTTCAAGAGGCCGTTTCGCCTTTTTTCTATCAAAGTCCCGACGTGTCGCCTTCGAGTAGATTCTGAACGTAAATGAGGCTCCGTAGTCCGCAGTCCGCAGCCCTCGGACCCGCAGATCATTGTCAGGAATTTTATAAGTACACAATACCGTAAGGATCTCTGAACTTTGGCCAAAGCTTCGCAATAGCGAGAACCGTATAGGTTTCATAGAGTGGGAATTTGTTCTTACAGCTTTGTTCATTTCTCTCGTCCTCTTATAATCCCGCAGGAAGTCGAAGACGGGGCAAGATACGGGAGATGGTAGACGGTAGAGTTTGGTACAGTTCACGGTCGTGGGGAAGTTGCTAGGTAATATACTTATACCGTGCACCATCGGATATAACAGTTCGCGCAATTTAGGCCAACCGACCGCCAAGTATCGCGCTGCAAGACCCCGTGAGAACGGAAGCGGCAGTTAGCCTCTCCTTACCAATTACGTACCTTTCTCCCTTGCCGTGTTAACTCGGCCCTTCCCGTCCACCGGGTATACACCTATAAACTCACCGAGAAATCCCCGAGGGAAATAGAATATTAGACTCGTGTTAATGCCAATAGGCTAGTCCTAAAGTCAGCAAGTAGGTACTACGTATCTACGTATAGTTTCCTTGTCCCCCCGCGCATCATTCGCCACCTTCTTCGAAGGGCTTCGCCCTACCTCGATTGTAATTTTTCTTGTTTCAACAAAGTTCACCCGCAGAATCTTCGGAATTGAACTCTATCGGGAATCAGGTGATGGCATAGGCTCAACGACGCATTGCATCCGTTCGGATGATATGGCGGATAACTCTTTCCGGGACCGCGGACAATTCACTATTTCCTCTGCGGGGGAAAACCGTCGGGAGGGCAGGTATATAGCACGATATACTGTCAACAAAAATCGGGCCTTGAAGTTGATTAATGCTCACCTGTTGTAGGTACGATAGAGTAAAGTGAAACTATATATGTATAAACTGGCGAGTAAATAGCTTAGTTATTATCGGTCAGCTCTTGCCCAACAAGAATAAATGATGATTTACTATTTGAATGAATCTGCAAGCGAAGGAGATACTTGAACCGTTAACTCAGTTATCTCGACGACCAATGACTGACGAGCAGCTCTGACCATGCAAGCGGGTCGTAGCCTAGAGTTTGCACAACGATATGCTTGTAGGTATGTATACCTATGTTACGAGCAAATACAGGTATGTAAACGTAGATCTATATTTTATTTATATATATATACCGTGAATTTTCCTAACGATGGCACGATCCTTGCGCCTATGGCCAAGCAGCTCGAGTTATACGATTTTCAAGTGACCGCCGTATCTCTTGACGGTCACCCCCAGCCTCAACGATTGATTGTAAAAATACCCTAAATATGAGGTTATTTTTAGAAACAATCGTTGAGGTTGAGGGTGGCCGTCAAGAGATACGGTTTGGTCACTTGAAAATCATGTAACTCGAGTTGCTTGCCCATAGGCGCACGGATCGTGCCATCGTTAGGAAAATTCATGGTATTAATATACAGGGTGTATCACGTCAAGTGTCGAGAATGGGAGGGACTTGGTTGACGCGAAGTCACGCCCCGTCGACCATTCAACAAAGTGAAGAATTTCATAGACCGAAATTGTAGTGATTGAATTCGTATCGATAAAGAAGGCGAAGAATAATTCGAACCGTTTCTGTGAGCATCGAAATAAATGCCTAACAGCCTGATACGGATCGTTTTTGATATTTTTTCCCTACACCCAGAAATCGTATTTTCTATTTCCGTAGGAACGTCGGCCTACGGAAATCTTTTCTTTATCGATTAGTTGATGGGGCGTGACTTTGCGTCAACTAAGTCCCTCCCATTCTCGACACTTGACGCGATACACCCTGTATATGTATTTTTATATATGTATATATATATAGTGATATCTGGATATACTGCGTCGAACCGATGTCAGTGATGTTTTGTATCTTATATTATATGCATATGCAGTTAATTAACGATGTATGCACTGTATCTGTGCAAGATACGCTGGTAACACGTATATAGGTATATGATCTACCCGTTACACAACAATTGACCACGGACCGACCACCTGTGGTCCTAGGCCTTTCGGGACCTTGATCCTGCTTGCTCTAAGGCCGTCCGTTTTCACCTGCTCACCTGCCGCCGAGATATTTGGGGCTAGCGAATTTCCTACCCTAAAAACACGCTGGCCGGAACCGGAACTAATTGGTCGCGCTGCAAGGTGGAATCGGAAAAAGTAAATTAGAGAAGCATTCTCTCCTCGATATTTCGAAAAAAGGAATACGATTTTATTACAGCTGGTGAGCCGCTGCAGGCTGGCTATATTGTACTCGAAAATTTAGAAACTTATCGCTGATTTCAGGAATAATTCTCTATTTTCAATCAAATAAACTCCTCTATTTTGTCTTTCATTTAAGTTATATTTTGAAAGTTTTCAAACAAGTTAGCGTGACCGGGTCTCGTCAACACTGAATGCTCGTGTAGAGGGATAGTCGTTCGCAATCCACTTCCTTTGAAACCTGAAACCTACATCCTGATGGGTGAATTTCGATTTTTAAAGAGCCCTATACCCACTATACGATCAGATACCGGAAAGCTCCCGTTCGGCAATTCCTAGAAAATTCCTGATCCCCATGGGCTGCCCTATCCGAGCGGTTAGGTTACCCTGAACATTTTGGGTCACTGCGTTAGCGGACGGCCTATATCCTCAATCTGTAATCGAACTACGTGTCGTGTTTTATTTTAGTAGGTATATCGAGCGCTGTATAGGTATACCTATACGCAAGTTGCGGTATACCGTGAGGAAACGCGGAAAGAGCCTGGTCCAAGCGCGCAGGCGCTGATTTATTCGAATATTACGAGGGACGCCAATTTCAAACTTGCCACGAATATCCCTAGAGTCCGTCTGCTATTTGTTTCCGATTGTCGCTCAATACAAATGGCGGGAGACCGTGGCTGCAGGCATAGGTTATGTTTGTTGTGAATCTAGCAGACGACAGAACTAGGGATATTACTGAACAGTTGGCGGAGTTGCTAGCGCGATTCTGCCGGCCAACGATATTCGAATAAATCAGCGCCTGCGCGCTTCGACCAGGCTCTTTCCACGTTTTCTCGCGGTACGTCGCGACCTTACCGCATTGCCTCATTTTTCGTTTTTTTTTTTTTTTCAAGAAAAACAATTGGAAATGGAATAGCGAATCTGCTTGTTTTTCATTTCTTCGTACGCGAAATTCAATATCTCAATGATTATCCGAACTTCGTGGTGCGCTGCGGTTCACTTGACGTTTTCAAACTCGCGTCATGCTTCGATCAACGTAAACCACTGCGAATATGAGAGTCAATGCGCCACAGGAAGTGGTGAAGAGTGCGATAGAGATAGAAGTACACAATATTGTTTGTTATTAACTCGGATCGGGGATCCTTTGCGTGTGTTTTGCATAAGCCTGAGTATATCCATTATACGTGTGTGTCGAGAGGACTGCATGTTGCCGAATTCGTCTCTACACGTACTACACGCGAAATCATACGGTGCAGAGTGAATAAGTGAGCGAAACACGGATTAATTGATCATGAACCAATTCAGACATAGAGAAACGATGGTGAAATAAGTATTGCCTGAAATTTAAGGCTTTAGTTCAATTTTAAAATCTGATTCCTGACGAAATGAAGACGGTCGTATTTTGAAATTGCAAAATAATTCCTAGTGCAGTGGAAATGAAGCGTCCGAGCGCGTCCGAGTTTGAAAAAGCTACGTGACTCTCTTCGTATTACATCTAAAAATAAGTGAAAAAAGGTTGAATTGAAGATCTCGATATCTGTGCTGTTTATACAAGGAGTATTTCGATTGTATTACAAATATGGATCAAGTTTCTAGAAGCTCCTTGCGTCACAAGTTTCGGGTTTTCTACAGTCCAAACTCTCCCGGCTCATTTGTGGATATATAATTTAAAGAGATTCACGCTGCTTCTTCAAAATCGGTTCATGCCTTCGCATGGTACAAATTATTTCACAGTATTGACAAAGTCATCCGTATAAGTGTAGTCCCCCCTTGACGTTGAGAATCGCAGAAGAAGATGGATTTTCAAGAATTAAAAAAAAATCTAAAAAGTGATATTCGAAGTAATTGCTTGATATGAATTATCGTTCCAACGTCTTCGGCGTAGAATTATAGATATCTTAAAGTGAGAAACCAAATGGTATACACGTACGCCAAAGCAGAGTTCTGAAAATCATCCGTCTTCTCACTTCCGACAACTCTGTACTTCCCACTCCCCCTCCCGATTCATCTTCGATCTAATTTCTCACAATAAATTGATAAATAATGCGATTATAATATTTTTACCCAGTTGAAACGAGTCATTCAACTTAGCCTGAAGAATATCTGTCAGTGAAACGCGCCGTCGCGGTGGTGAAAATAGATGTATACATACACCTGAATGTTGAAATTTGATCGTTTCACGCTGCAACTGATAGCTCGTGTCAGCGCAGCTCAACACGGTGAAAATTTACTCAATGTATCGAACGATGATAGTGTGTAAGATGTATGGTGACGTCGAGGCAGCGAGGCTCTTATAAGCTACACCTAGTCCCGTTGCGATGATCATTATCATAAGCTGTTCAAGTCGGCTGAGAGTTGAAAATAAAAGTAAATGAGTAAGTAAATAAATAAATAAATGGATGAACAAATGGACGAGGTCGACCATTTTTCAACCATTTATACAAGAGACAAAAGACGAACGCTGATTCGTGTGTATAACAATGAGCCAGTTCTTCGTTTGCTCGGTGCACAATCAGCCGAGGCTAAAACCTTGGCTAAAGCACGGAGCGGCCGAATGTTAATGAAGCGGGTGGTGGATCTCGCGCGCACAATCACGCGCGACATCGCATATCGCGTTGATACCAAACGAGAAGGAGACGAGGGACGAACGAGGAACGATATAGATAAGCGGACGCACGCTACACCATCTGCGTATTAACGATTATAAAGCGAAACACTTTGGTTATATAGCTGTTTTCTTTACACGCACGATCCGTGGTCATTCCTTTCCGCGCATATCAGTTATTCGCACCCAGTTCATTTAGTCGTACGCATTATTTTTTGTAACACATGCACGATTTCAGCGTTTTTTATTTTTTCATTTTTTTATCTCAAATCAGGGACGAAAGTAGCCGTTTTACGACTAGCGGGGAAGAAAAAAGAAAAAAAAAACCTGCAGCGGGCGGTAAAGTACTTTCTGCCCGCTATCGAGTGAGTATAGCGGGCGGTAATAGTATATTACATACATCGACGCATATCGTGTGCAAGGTGCGCATACCGCTCACTAAGCTTTCGCCTACTGAGGTTTCGGTCGAAAGTATACCGTATGGTATGAGCAATATCTTGTTTCCTATTCGAAGCGAAATTTTTCGAAAAATCTTCATATCTCCAGGGGTAAATAATATATTAAAAGTCGGTTAATATACCTTCATGCACGCCAAGCCTTTCGTTGTAAATGAAAATCAGTTTGTAGTGAACGAAGCGAGAGAAACTGCAGGGGCTTGAAGAGTTGGGAAAGTATATCTAATAAAACGACATAGAAAAAAAGTATAGAAGAAGAGGGACGGCAGTTATCCCCGTCTGTACACATACATACATGGAAACATTCGATCGTAGGAATAAAGAGGTTTATGGCACCGACCGGACTTTGACGCTCTTTTTCGGAAATGAAGAACTTTTCCTCTTTACGCTTTTTATTTCATCTCTTCGTGCTTTTTTCTCTTTTCGGGGGGGAGGCCACACACTGCCTGCAGGACAGAGTGGACATGCTATCGGGAGAGAATCGAGACAGGAAATGTATAAGGAATAATAATAACGATGATAGTGGACCGTCCTTTTCAGGAACAGCTTTTTTTCTCTTCCTCAAACTATATCTCGACTCGGCAAAGGATCTTTGAAACTATTGCAGGATAGTCCGGCCTTGAAGCTTTACTGCTATAGGAAATGAACATAAAATAGTTTTTCGACGACCGTATTTTGTTTTCCCTTCTGAATTCGAAACTTTTCTCGTTCAATTTCAACTTTCGATAAATATAGATAACTATAGTTCGACTTTATAGGAATATATAATAGAAGAAGTGGGACCATCGGTATAGTAGTAAGATCGGAGATATCCCGATCCTTCCACAGAATTGAAATTTTTGTCTCACAATTTTGACGAAATGGAAGATTTAGATACTTCGAATTTGATTATTATTATCCTGGTTGGAGAACGAATTCCCTCCTATTCGCAGGCGCTTCGAACTCGGACTAGTATAAGTCCAGTCGATCATCAGGGGCGACTTGGGCGAATACCTTTAGGCGTCCAGAATCTGCAAAAAATAATATCCTACGACTCTCCTGGGGCGCCCCCAACGAATTCAAGTTTTGTACACGTACGTACGGCGTATAGCGTAGACCATCCTGATACTCGATCGACGTGGTTCTTTCCTGCACCTACCATCTGTTTCGTTTAAATCAGAATATCGTGTAGCCCGAATAAACGAGTAGCACGCACACACGTGAGGCCGGAACGTAAAATAAGATACAAATTTTTAAAAATCTTTCCACCCGACGTCCCTGCCCGGGTTTAAAGGGCCGGCAGGGTAAGGTGGGTAAGGTCATCACCCTTGAGCTTCTTCTTCGGGTCCTGTGAGAACCGTATGAAAGCCGATCTCTCCCCCTGTAGGTTCGGTACCAAGACCAAGACCAAGACCAAGACCAACACCAACACCAGGACCACCATATACCTGTGAGTTTGTAAAGTCTTGTGGCGCGAGGTCGCGAAGTGCCGGGTATCACCTACTCGGTAGTCTTACCTTCGCTCTTCGCCCTTCGCCCTTCGCCCCTCCTCAACCCCATCCGTTCACCAGGTCGAAGCATGTGTGTTCCCGGGCGCCGGATGAAGGATGTGGTCGAGAGGAGGAGGGCACCAGCCTGTTCGTTGAGCAGGTGAGTCCATTGTGCCAATGTTACGCAATACCTTTTGCACCGGTGAATATGCCAGGGATAGGCATTTGCCAGCTGAAAATAATCCTCAATTTATTTGTCACTACTTTCTCGGTGTAGAGGAATTAGGATCGCGGAAGAAGGCTTGTTCAGGAACGGTGTGGAAAAAGAAAAAAACCCTACACCCATGTCCAATCCATTCCCGAATGAACTTTTCGAGAGATGCAAGAAAAATGTTCAAATTCGGTTCAGAATGAAAGGAGCGAGTTGTTTTTGATCGGAACATTTGGATAGTTTGGATTCAGACAAATACTGCCGCGGGTTTCAGCTGTATTAGTTTTGCCGGAAAATCGGATATTCCGATTCTAATTCCTTCCAGTCTGATGCACTGAATTCTGTCTCGATGAAATGTGGGTATTGAGATGTGTAGTTATCTTCCGTCGCTCCTGCAGACTTACGAGACGACGGTGCAGAGGATATGACAGAAACGGGAGAGGAATATGAAAAAAGGTAGGGCAAAAGCGGAAAATGAAAAGAGGCTTGGAATTGTAGACACGTCGCGGGTTGCGCGCGTGGCCAAGTCAAGGATCGACAACAACTGGCGTCTGGATAATGAATTAAATTTCTTTAGCACGTGCAGCAACAGCGTAAGTTCAGGGGATAGAGGGAACCCGCGCGGCCGTCTGCACTATACGTACGGTTACGTAACTCTTCGAATGACACGTGTTATCAATAAAAGGTAGGCGGTTTAGCCTCTCTACATTCGCTGCTGTATCCACGAGCTGATATCGGTCCAGCTGTCCAGCAGCTGTGTCGTTCACCTGCTCGCTGCTCGATGCTCGATGCTCGCCACGACTCGCCACGCTGTTAATGTCGACGTATTTGGACTCGCCATCGCGAGAATTTAAGCATGTATTTATCACGACTATACGTGGTACGCCGAGGTGCTCCGCACATGGTATATACATATATTATATGGTATGTGTATGTATCCAGAATATGCACAGAGGCGAAGGGTATGTAATATTTCAAAATAGTTGTTCTTCGATGTTTCTTCTTATTTCTTGCACTCTACCAAAGCTGGCCTGCGACGAACGAACGGAAGGAGGAACAGAAGATTCGTCGAGACTTTGGGATAATTTTCAAAAAATCTACTATATCCAGCTCATGTCTCTTTAAACGCCCCGTTAGACCGCGCTAATAATATTTGGGTGGTTTATGCAATAGGTATATTCATTCTTCGAACCGCCCAGGTTCCCGGGCTAACATGTTACAGTTATTATCATTATTATCATTGCCATCATTATCATCATTATTATGACCGTTTTTGCTTTTCCTCTCTTTGAAAATATACCCAAGCGCGGATCACACCTACCTACTGAACTTTTTGATACTATCAAACCTCTGACGGGGATATTAGCTGTTAGCTTTTACCACGTCTGTGTTCAGACTTTCGTTATAGGTTCTGTTATAATGGCCGCAACAACGTGCGGGCGTTACGCAACGAGTTAATAACTCGTTGCGATATTTATCGGAGATAGACACAGATATACGTGCTATACGCATACATGCGCATTGTACCGCACTGTAGACGGGCTTGCGAGGAACAAAAATAGATGAAAATTCATGTGGTTTAGGTAAAATGAATCATTTTTGAGGGGTTGAAGCCCCTGACCTCCGAGCAGCGGAAGAATTGTTATCTTCTTGTATTGTATATGGAAAAGTTTGTGCGGGCGTCCCGTAGATAGCAGGTACAAGCATAACGTCATGTGTACATATGTCACCGGTCCTTAAAGGGTTAAGGAATTCAGTGTAATTATTTAGGGCTTACCCCAATTACCGGGGATAAATTAGAGGCTTTGCAATTGCCTGGCTGTGCCAGGTTCCTGCTAGTGTTCCCTCGGTATTATTATAGGTATATCTGTGTAACTAGTACCATATACGTCTACGTAGACGTGTACGTGTATAGAGATATACGCAGGGTATAGTCGGTATAGTTGTATTGTTGCACGTGTGTATCCTCACCTCTGAAACGCACCCACTTTAGACGAGACTCCAATTTCAGCAATCAAGTAGAAAGATACACACCAGACGAGACGGAGGGACGAGGTAGTATACCCACTCTGACATACATGCTGCAGGGTGTTCTGCAGCATCACCGCTGTATTGTACCCTGTCCGTACCATGGAACAAAACACGATGCTGGAAGAGGACCGGCAATTTCACGAATATATCTACGATTATCTCCACTTATTTTCGTACATGTTTTCACTCCGAGCTCACATCAGAGTCCTGTCGCTTTCTGTTTAGACCCGGAATCCGGTATCTGGTATCCGGTATCCGCCTACATACCTATGTCTGTTTAGTTTCAGTATGTCTACCTCAATGCTGAAGTGGTCAGGGATCTTCCAGGCCTAGTGTTTATTGCAATATCAGACTTGGTTCGGAGTAAAAAATTGACCGTCGGAGATCCACGTAATATGTATTGCAGTTGGTACGATCGTGGCAATATGGACAGAATTATTTTGGCGATCATCGCGTGGTAGGAAATACGAACGTTATCTTTCTTCGCTGAAGAGACATGTCGGGGGGACAGACTCGGCCTCCGTTATACATAGGTATACGTCTTGTCTCGTGCGCCTTGGAAATAGTAATGAAAAGAAAGGGAAAAAAGGATTTTTCGTTGAATGAAGCTTTGAAAATTTACTCCGACGTTCCTGGAAGCCGCATGTCCCAAGTGCGTAGCGTATAGCGCAATCTGTGTATTCAAACGTTGTGTGCAATGTGTGTAGTTTATAAAATTGAACTTTGTGAATACTATATGGTTTCTGTTTTCGCTAGACGATCTACGGAGTCCATTGACTCGCGCAGACCGAGGATTATATGAATTGTACAACTTCTACAAGTCTGCCGAAATTAGGGCCGCCATAGTGGTGGAATCGGGTGGAATCACTAATGATTGGATTAGCGCCGGCGTGTTTGGCAGTGTGTGCTTTATCGAGGTGCCTCAAGGAAGAATCGTTACCACTCGTCAAATCTGTTGTTTATCATCCCAAGATGGATCCTCCGAAAATCTCGATTTCGGCAAAAATTTCCAAGACATCGGTACGCAGGTACTTGAACCGGCTTAAGGCGGAAGATGCACGTAAATGGCAGAAAACGAGGCAGCATTTCAGGATTCATTTTCAACGCAACTATTGAACCATTGATTATCAAGTTTTCAGGGTAGTTTCGAAGAAGTGAAAAGAAATTCAGTTGATGTAGAATGATCGTTTTTCAACAGCCTGGAGAGAATTGTTGCTGCACGAATTTTTTTCGAGCTGACGAGCTGCGGGAGTTGTAGCACTTTTGTTCCTTGTCTCTAAACAAGTAGCAAAAAAAAAAAAAAAAAACAAATGTGTATTCTATTTGAAATTGCGCTGTCGACAAACGTAAAAAAAAAAAAGTAAATAAAGTTTAATTTGAATAATCGCGGGAATCAGAAATAAAAAACGTGATTTTCATGAAGAATTTTCGTATTCTTTATCAAAAAAACAGTTTCTTAATTCAATTTTTCATTGAACATTCAGGTTTATTGACGAGGGTTTGGAATTATGTATTCAAAAAACTTTCGTCTGAATGAATCGGCCGAATAGTTTGTGTATTTTTTTTTTTTTTTAATCGATGCCGCAAATTCCGAAAATTTAGTTTCTTGAAAAACGTATAATCGTTTATACCTGCTCTATGCGCGAAGCGCTCAACTTTGACAGGCTGCAGTATTCGTAGAATTCAGAATTTCTTCTGAGTTTTTGGCGGCAGTGCACAGAAAATTTGCCGCGAAAGGTTCGTTGCGCATACACTTTAAACTCAGAGGGTTGACATTTTTTTTCAATACACACGCTACCACAATCTGAATATTGATACAGGGAATTTTGGATTGGATTTTTTTTAGTAATTGATTAGATTGAAAAATCGTTTTTATCGAAATTTCACCGAAGCCTCCCCTTAATATCATTCGCACCATTTCTTTTGCTCCCCCCTCCTCTTAAGATTACCAAACGAAGCAGATTGTAAGGTAACTTTTGAGATTTCGGCCGATTTCCAGTTTCCACGTTATTTTTCCGACAATACTCGTAGAACTACGCAACCCCTAGGATTATCTACCTTATACCTCCAGGAGTACTCAGTACACTACAAAGCCCCGAAAGATAGTCTCCTATTCATCAACGTTCTCTCTACTACCGTACATACATAATATATATGTGTATGTGTGTATATATATATATATAGGTAGGTGTACACCATACCTAACACAGATAGGTTTGTATGGTAGGTGTACGCGTTGACGAAGGGCGTCAGCTGATTTATGCGTCCGTCACGACGCCCGCCCGGGCGACCTAGATCGCCACTCGTGCCTCCACCACCACGTCCACCACGCCGTTTACCCACTCTCAGTATGCTTCTCTATGCTTTTTCAATGCTTCATCGTTCGCTCGGTAAATAAACAATAAGTCGAGAAAGCGGGAAAGAGGGTGGGAAAAAAAAAGTACACTTCCGCCCGACACGGTACTCGACTGTATAGAAACCAAAAACTTCGAGTCTTCTACTCGAGGACTCGAACTCCGGTAACGATAAAATCCATATTATATAGAAATGTTTCATACAATTGAAGCCAAGGCAGGTAGATCTTGGCAATTTCATATAATTCCGATGGAGTTCCGAGAGAAGAAGCATCATAGTTCTGAAGATCGAAGGAACTGGAAGCTCAATTTATATGAATGAGTAAATTATACGCGGAGCACCTATATGCGAACCTGGGCGTTATACCCTTGAATCGATTAAGCACTAAGGCGCGAGATATGAAACTAGTTGTTCGAAAGTTCTCCTTCTCAACCGAGGGAGGATTCCCCATTCAGTTTGTTTAGGCTTGATTTCATCGGTATATAGGTGTATATACATGTAGATATGTACCACGTCCTCTCGACGGGCACACGCAACCCACTCCCTTATATACTTACACAGGCCCTGCAACGCACGCACTCAAAAGCAAACCAGAACCAACCCATATCCTAAATAATTTATCGACTCTCGAGTGGACTCTCGAATAGTTGGCCCTGTTCCCCGCTCTTTCACAGTGCCAGGAATATGATTGTCCCTCCGAAATCGGAGGAGGAACAAGAAAGGAGAGGGGGAGAAAAAAAAAAAAATGGAAACTTTTTTCTTGACGAAACTCTACGAAATAAAATTACTCGGTTCATTTCAATTCCTTACGAATACGTATATTAATATATATTTTCGTAATACGCAGACCGTATAACGATACACGGGAATGGTCAGCTGCCCTGGGAGTTAAAGAGTTACGTCGACGTTCGAATGGATAAGAAGGGGTAAGGCACGGCAAGGAGAGAGCGAGAGGAGGGGGGATGCAGGGAGAAGCAGTTGTACAAACATAATTCCCTCTTGC
Source organism: Tenthredo scrophulariae (assembly GCA_963978835.1). NCBI lineage: Eukaryota > Metazoa > Arthropoda > Insecta > Hymenoptera > Tenthredinidae > Tenthredo > Tenthredo scrophulariae. Next base: position 30,806,462 of record OZ022228.1, read on the forward strand.
ACACATATTTACCGGGTATATCTCTGTTTATAAAAGCCACACAACTCAGAACTCAGCCGCGCGCGCGATAAATGGGGTGGCGGGTATCTCTGCTTATAGAGAGATTGATAGCTCCGTATGTAACGCGGGTCCGAGTTCGAGAACGCGAGCGCGCTCTTATTTCAATCGAGGACCTGAGCATCATCGTGATTTGATATGTAGGTAAAAAGCTTGGTTTTCGAGAATTTCTAAGATATCGTTGAGTAAATGCACGAATCGATGAATCCCGTTGAAAAATACGCTCTTCTGATACTCGTTTTCACGCACATTCTGCTGAGAGAACGAAAAAAACCGTACCTCCGTGTTTTTGTTTTCGTCTTTTTTTTTTTCGCTTTTCGTGTTCGTGAGATAATATTTTCTCACTCAGAATTGATTTTCTCCTCGATTTTATTATTGGGCATCATTTAGGTGAATGGTGAAGATTTTTATATATGTATCAGTTTATTCAGGCACTCTTCGAGTTCCCTTATATTGACCAGTGTTGCGCTTGTCGAACATGTCCTGTTTACAGTTTTCTTGTTTTTCACCAATTTGATCCACAAACTTGGAGCAACTTTTTCACCTCCATTAGCACAGTTATCAATTATTGGTCATACCGTGTGTACTATACTAGTGAACTTTCATAATATACCAGGGGGCTTATTCAGAATGCGTTAGGAATCGAAAGAATGACGTAGTCATTTTCTTGCCCTGCCGAAAAACTTCGTTCTTAGTTATCTGAAAACGTTATCTCCCATGATCTTCTTTTTCGTTTTCTTCTTCTTTTTTTTTCCGAATACCACAGGAGTGGTCTTCGATGGTGAACCTTGTTCCTCCCCGTAAGTATCTAGGTAGCTACCCAGCCACTACTGGTATTTATATTTCATTTCATTTGATGAATACGTGTGTACGGCGTATGGGGTGGTATTTGAAATGGACAAGGCGGACATGTATGCATGTAGGTATTATGTAGATGCACATAGGTAATAGGTATAGGTATAGGTGTAGGTATAGGTATAAGCGTAGTATAGTATATAGGGGTATATAGGTATATAGGTATACCTGAGATGGAACCTACCTCAGAGTTATTGTGCAGCGGACAGACCTGGACTTACAAAGAAACCTGAACGTGAACCTGAAAAGGACTCGTGAGAGAACCAAGGCCACCGTAGCAAACGCGGAGCTCGAAACGACGGAGCTTATAGTAAGGTTTCTAAGGAGAGGTATAAGGTATAATGTTGATGGTACACAAAAAAGAGGTCACGGCTCGCGTACGTCCGAAGAAATAGGAGGTGTCTTCAATAGCTTCCTCTTCAGCTCCCTCCCCGCCCCCCGGATCCCGGTACAATTTGCCTTTTGGAGTAAAAAAACTATATGTTTCCTGCAGGAGCGAGAGCTTGCTTAAACATAGAGGGCCTCGTTTCGTATAACACGATCTAAGGATCTAAGGACGAAAGGCTATGTTCAAAAACAAAACAAAAATATTGATTTTTCGGTTGGGATCCGCGGTATGAAATGTTTATTAGGTAACGCATGTAAGTTTTTCTGCAGCTTCTCTTTACTCTATCGAAATGTCCCATCGACCCCAAGTTTGAAAGGAAAATTTCCATAAGCGAATAAAAATGTTCAGAAAACTGATTTTCTGTGAATTGTACTTTCAATTTCTTCCACTTCTCGAATATTCTATGAGAAATTGAAAGACGCGGACCTCTCGGAGGAAGATCGACGTAACAGCTGGCGAGTTTAGACCTCGTTTCGTGTTTCTCTGATCCACGATTTCTGCTCCTCCTCCTCGCGAAGGGCCGCACTTTTTCACCGCAATTTTAGGCTAAAAGAGGGCTCGGCGGCATAGTACAGCGCCGAGACTTCTTCTTCTTCTTCATGCTCGATGAATCTATTTTGTAATAATTTGTTAAATAATCGAGAAGCCATTAAGATCTGAATCAGTTTTGGTTTATGTCGATGGAAGCTACTTCATACCGTAGATATAGACGACAGCGGGTCATTAATTTATCTGATTTATAGAGCCTAAAGATCGACGATTTGATCTCATCGAACGTTAAATTTCTGTTCTAGGTATATCATTCTCAGGATTCCAAACCTTCAGTTTAATTATGACCCGTTACCTGCAGATGTCGTTCCTCTAACTTTGGCTCTTGATTAGACCGACCCTGCCTACCTGCTTCGAAAACTACCTGTATTGACCGGTCTCAAAATGAAGCCAGCATCCTCTGCACGCAGGAAACCCCGGGGCGCTTGGTGCACTCTGGCAGAACCCCAATGGCGTAGAGCATCTATAGGCGATCACTTTTTAAATTCTCACTGGCCTTTTAAATCTAAACGATTTCCGTAAAACTAATCGATTCTCCGGGACTTTTTTCTTCTCTGTCCAGAAATTCAGGCCAGGGTGGTCCTCAACTGTATTCATCATATTTTGGTCTTTCCTTTCCTTCTGGTCTACAAATTTATTTTACCGAAAGTATTAAGGGGTGATCGGTTCCCTTTTGTTTATTCCTCGATAATTCCCAATTCCCATATCCTGACCCTGATCCTGGATGCGTATAGCCGGAGATGTATAAGGAAAAAAGAAAGGGAGTTGTTCGTCGTGAAAGATCAGTCCGAAAGTGTCTACCTCATTTTTCCTGGCTTCGGTAGAAGCGTGAGCGTTCTGCTACCTGTGCTACGGCGTGCACAAGGCGCAAGAATTCATTTGTTCGATCAAAAGCCTGTGAAGTTCGGTCCCCGTTAAATCGTTCAGATCAGGTAGCGCGCGTAGTCGCAGGTACAGAGGACCCGGTCTATTCAGTAAAATCGGAAACCCGATTTCTCTAGGCTCCTTAGCTCGATTGACAGGCACTGTGTCTGCCGCTGCACGCACGAATGGACACATTGCAGAAATATATACAACAGAACAGTTAAAAGTCTTTTCAGCTTTTTCAGAATATTTATCTTTATACCGCATTTCCATTTTTGTAGATGAAAAAAAGAATAAGAAAAGGGAGAAGAAAAAGGAGAAGGGAAACAGAAACGTAAGATAATTGGAGACGCTGGAACCTGAGAAGCGTAAGAAATATGTTTGCCTACTTCCGGACGATTGCATATAACGACACATACGCCTTTATATGGATCATTACATCGGTAATAAAAATGAGTGGGGTAGTGTACGGAGAACAGGACGGTAACTGGATACATCGTAGAACGATTAAACCGTCTTGCGAACGCTATCTCTGCTTAGCCGAGATTTATTTCACCATATCGCGTACACACGGAGGCACTGACTCACCTGTAATTACTACGCTGATCGGCACTAACTAACCAACCAGACTTCGGAGTGCTGGGCAATCTTTATTATTTTATTAACGTATATTTAATTGCAAATATCACTTGTTACATACGTACCTGTATATAGCTGTGTGTGCGTGTGTGTGTATATATGTGGGGAATTCCATCTCAACTCGACCTATCGAAAAGCCTGACCTTCTTCGAAAATTCTCAAACTTCATGATTATCAAACATTGGTTGGTACAAGTATCTGTGATTTATTTTGGATTTTTCGGAGCAACCGTTTTCAAAATGGATGACCATCGATCCTGACTCGAACTCAACATATTCGTCTTCTTAAACGATGATATCTCGAGAACCTTTTGTCGTAGAGAAATCTTTAGCATATAAAAAAGTTTCGATTTTGATTCAGCTTTCTGTTTATAATTTTTCGAAGGTTTCGAAAAAAAAAAAAAAAAGAAGTTTAGCTGATTTTGAAATTTTCAAAAAATCATAATCAGAGAGCTGGATCGAAATCGAAACTTTTTTATATGCTAAATATTTCTCTACGACGAAAGGTTCTTGAGATATTCTCGTTTGAGAATAGACAAATATGTTAATTTTCGTCAGAATCGATGGTCAGCCATTTTGAAAAATCCAAAATAAATCATAAATACTTGTATCAACCAGTGCTTAATAATCATGAAGTTTGAGAATTTTCGAAGAGGGTCAGGCTTTTCGACAGGTCGAGTTGAGATTGAATTCCCCATACATAATTAGAGTGGACGTTAAATACCATCTTGAGGAGTTAAGCCCCACAGTTTATAGACAGAAAATAAAAAAATAATTTGGCGCCAGACCGAGGTTTTTAAAATGAAATTGACCCGTGCCGGTGAGGTCTCAAAGTTTGCCATGTAAAACACATGCATTTTTACGAATCTCCATTCAAAAATACGCTGTGCGGCTAATTTGAATCAAAAAAATCCTAAACTATTTGAAAGTCCCAGGTATGTGTAATACGACATGGAGAAAAATTGAGGAAGAAAATGCAAAACAAAAAAATACATGTGCTTTACACGTGGGAAACTTTGAGACCTTACCGGCGTGGGTCAATTTTATTTCAAAAACCTCGCTCTGGTGCCAAAATGTTCTTCTATTTTTTGTCTATAAACTGTGGGGCTTCACTTCTCAAGATTGTATTTAAGGTGCTTGTCTACGCAATTCCGCCAGACCTGAAAACATTGGGAAAAAAGGTGCTATCAAATGGAATATCTCTGCCTGGGCACCGAAATCAATGAAACAAAATACGTCGCGCAATTCTATGTGCGACTCCGAACAAGTACGGCCCAAAAAATGTTTGTTTTACGCAAAAATAGAGAAATTATCCATGTAAAACGGTTTTGAAAGGTAATACGGTATCCATGTAAAACGGTTTTGAAACGTTTTAGATGGATGTCTTCTCTATGTTTGCGTAAAAAAAAACATTTTCTGGGCCGTATGTGTTCGGAGTCGCACATAGAATTGCGCGACGTATTTTGTTTCATTGGTTTCGGTGCCCAGGCAGAGATATTCCATTTGATAGCACCTTTTTTCCCAATGTTTTCAGGTCTGGTGGAATTGCGTAGGCAAGCACCTCAACATCCACCCAAATATCTATACATAATACTGTATACACTGTTGGGTTGAGTAATTAATTCTTATTTCCAAAGGAACGGTAAATCGGTATATTAAGCTCCATGAGAGCGGATTGCCATTTTTCCTGAATTCAAATTATACCTGGCGGAAAAACGTTCGGACTGCGGTCATGCCGGAGTCGATGAAGACGCATCGTAACTAGGCGTCTCATTATTCACGTTCAAAAATGATCCCAAGGCGTAGTTTTTCGAACAATTCGCCAAACCTTACTTAAAAAGACTGGTCGCCTCTTTGATCCAGCTCGATTTATTAAATGATTTACAACTCCTAGCGAATGCGGAGACCTCCTTCGCATTGCCTTGGGCATTACGGGGGAGAGAGGACGATACCAAGTGAGCCAGACCTCGAATCGGGTACCAGAAGTACCGGCAAACGCACCTGTCCGAGTTCGTTGCAATTGTGGGTACGTTCATACTCACCTACCCACGTACCTACCTGTCTACCTACCTAACCTACCAAGGTGTATATAATATATATATATATATATATATATATATATACGACCGATAGCCGGAGTAAATCCTCAGCAATGTTACTTTAATTTTGTACCTGTCATTTCGCTTTACCTGGGGCTGCGGTTACGGGCAATAAATCCTTGCGAATTTATATTATATTTATAAAACCATTATTCTTGGAGTCTGGAGCAGGGGCAACGGGGACTATCCCTATGTTCGCTTGAAACGGAAAAAGAACGAGTTCTTCGTGAAGTGGAAAAATTGAAGGTGTATAAAAGCTAACGTCCCGCAATTTAGCGCAAGATACAAAAATCCCCCGAATTTTGACTCAGCCATCCACGTCGAAAGCTGGCGTTCATGACTATAATAGGTGTAAATCCTTGGGTCTTAGGGTTTGGCGCGAGCCAATCTTTTTCTCGGAAGAAATTATGGTACCTGTGTCTTAGGACTCGGTAGCTGGTACAACCGGAGAGTATAGACGGGGATAGAGAGGGATAGAGAGGGATGGAGAGGGAGAGGCGGAGGCTTACGTGGCGGTAGAATACTCCGGGGCAAAGGGAACACGGAGCAGAGTGGACAGGTGCGGGCCGTGGAGCACCTGCTCGCATTATCACGTGCTGAGGTGGGTAGGCAACGTCCTCAGTCCATCGGTCGTATCTTTTTCCCTAATTTCTCTCCACACTCACGTATCCTTCGAGCCCCTCTTCGTTTCTCAAACGTGTACCAATCTCCTCGATATCCCTCTCTCTCTCTCGCTCTCTCTCCTTTTTCCGTATGCTCACTCGTTTTTCTGACTATTCTCTTTCTGGTTCAATCCTCTCCCCATTGTCTTTCAATATCGTTGCGTCTAATTATTTTGTCATTAATCTCCAAAATAATCATCCAAAACTATTCCTCATCAATGCTAGAGTCTGCGATCGTCGTGATATTATTGCGTTCCTATCCCTTCACGCTTTTTTCACTCTCATTTCTTTGATTACTTTTTCTTTCTCGAACTTCTTCACCTTTTTCCCCAAATTGGTTCTAATTGTATGATGTATGATTGATAATTTATTGTGGATCACCCTGTAGGCAAAATGTCATAGTGCATAATAATATATATATATACACATATATATATAAGAAACGTTATACCTATAGCCTACTGTAGAGGAAAAGAAAAAGAAGAAGTTCGCGCGGGGTGTAATTAATCGCGAGTTGGCTAAAGAAAACTGACAGCCGGATAAATATATGGAACCGAGAAACTGGGAAATTAATTACCTCCAAGACGTGTTTAAATTATCCGTAGAATTATCGACTGCCTCCCGGCCTACCTGGGCGGTGCTATATAAGATCGCGTTTGCAACTACACGAGTATTCGTACTGTCGTATATCCGCGCTTCAATACTAGAGACACAATTTCCTGTTCATTTCGTAGCAAACACTCCTATTCGCAGCAGGGCATTGACACCAACATCGGAATAAGTCGATGCTTCCCCTACTTGATGTAATTAAAAATTCATTAAAACGATTGGAAACTACCTGACACCCTTCGGCCGGGGATATTCTTATTTCTCACCTCCTGCCGCAGGATGGAGCGACTCGGCGCCAACCCATCCGTACAGCTAGACGTATAGCAGGAATAACGATGGTGTATAGCTCTGGGAGTATTTGACGCGTAAAAACAAACGCCTATCGTAAACCTGCATCTCCAGAGACCACACGCACCGTGACGTCACATCCGGCGCGTGCGCGACTGTGCGTGTGCGAGCACATCCTAAACACGAACCGATCATTAAAATACCACCGTACTATGCTAATTTATAGAGCCGATCACTTTGCGGTTGACTCTTTCACTTCACGCGGTCATTTCAGTCCGTCAAATTATGGACGCCAATATATTTTCAGTCATTTCTTTCTGCCTTTTATCTTTTAATAAAAGAAAAGCAACACCTTCGCTTCGGCGGAAGTGCGGAAATCGTGGAGTGGAGACACGTTTTAAGATCCTGTTGATACCTCGGAGAAGGTCCCCTCTGATCGCGACCCGCGACGCGCCTCACCCGCATGACAGGGATAACTCAAAACTCGAGAGATCGGGATCGGGGAGCATCTTCATAGCTTAGTGCAAATTGACACCCAGGTGCTGGTGCCCCGATAATCCTCGCGTGGACCGAACGGCCAGCTAAAGACGGACTGCGGGCTCTTCAAGGTTCGTCTTTTACCTTGTCCGTCCTGCTGCGCGATTGACGGATGCGTCTTTTCTCGTTCAAACAGGTGTAAGACACGTGTTCCTCTAACTATTATCCGCCGTCGTCAGAATTACCTGTGGAACATGGGCGCAACGTACGGGAACAAAATTAAAGCGATTGTATTGAATATAGATGATTCATGATGGATATCGCTCGGTGAAACACAACCGTATAGATCATCGATCTGTGCCGCACTGGAATTGCAAACTCCCATTCCCTGCCTCAATTTATTCCCAAATTGCCTTATATTTGGGGACATTTGGCCCGTCGCCTCGACGCGTATACCAAGCGCAAGAATTTTATCGAAATCTTCGGAACGGTTGCCTAGGTATTGAAACTTGTTTGAAAACACGCTGCTACCTCCCTCTCGCAAGCCCTATAGGCCTATACGACCAATTTATCGCAAATTCCAATACCGGGTCTAGAAATTGTCCAAGATGTCTCCTATACATTATAGCCTATAGGGTATTCAAATCTTGGCCGATATCGGCGAAAACGTGCACGCGTACGGATCTGTAAATCTTGTATTGTCCTCCGGAGGTATAGTAACGGACGTAGTTGCGGGTGCAGGGAACGAGTACGGGAACTGGCGGTGCGATATTGCGGAATTAGTCACCGCGCGGTGCACGAACACTAGTGAAATCGACGAGTGAGTGTAATTATAAAAGAACCTCCGACATAATACTCCGACTGGAATGAGAATGTGGTTGAAAAAGCACTCGACGTTTACAACGCACACATACCTACCTACTATACTGTTCTAGCTCATACGGTGTGGTGCGTTATAATCTGAGTCATACACGTGTGACGCGTATGACTCACATCAGTCCCAACGTGCAAGAGACTCGAACCCCGACCGTCGGTTGGACCTTCGTCGCATACCTGCGGTCGATCCATTGCCCCGGCGATTCACAACTAGGTATAAGATGAAAGATTTACGAGAATAAATGAGTCGAGATCTTCGATTCCCGATCCCCCGTGGGGGATTCTGGAATTATAATTAATTCCAGTTTCTTGCCAGTTTTTTTTTTCTTTTTTTTTTTTTCCGACCTGCAGGGGATACAATGGCAATAATTGTCATACCTCGACCCTTGCCGCAAAGTAATTAGGAGAAAAAATTTACTATAAATACATAAACACCTATATATCCTACTCACACAGCACCGGGCGGTATTGTGAATTGTAATCGGTAGATAAGACCGGAGGATATAACGCGCGGGAGAAAAAAATCTCACGACCTCCATTCGGATCGGATATATATATCTTGTGCGGCCTTCGATGAAACATCAATCATTTATTATTGTTTCAATTAAAATAAATCCATTGTAGTGCGCGAGGTAGGGTCGCGATCAATACTGTGTACTTTATTGAGAAAATTCATAAATATAACACGAACTACTGTTAAGTAGCTTGATACAGCTATCAAGATACTTTCACAACGCGATCGCACCGCTCGGGGTGATAACAGCGCTGCATCGTTTCTTGAGAACTATCATTCTTCTATAATTTCGTATAATTTCTAACATTTCACAGGGAGATTTCAACTGCATCGAAGATCTGGCTCGTACGGCATCGTATTACTTATTTATTTCTATTGTTCTTTTGTCCCAGGACTTCGCGAAGATGGATTTAAGTTGTACCAGATAATCGACGTTATTCGAAATGAAGATGAGATGTATTTTTGTCAGATGAACATATGCCTATATGTAGATTGCAGAAATGATGAATGTTCTGTCAGATTATATCTGAAGAAGATATTTAGATATTGTCTTGATTCCTCGTATAATAGTATATTGTGCATCAAGGGAAGAAAATAAGTGATTTCTACCGAGTGTGAGGAAAATCGGGTTTTTCGTGCATGTGCGACGAAAAGTAATGAAATCCTGCATTATCCGCAGGTTTCAGTTCGAATAAATATTGAAATAATACCTTGCGTCAGGTTTCCAACTTGATTACTTATGCCTATATGTATAGTAGAACCCGTTTAATTTCGCGTCCCGGCATAGTCGACAAAGAAAATGAAATTAAAAAATGGTGAGACTCATATCTTATCGTCGCATGATAATTGCGGACAAAAGGTAGGTGAAGATAGAAAATAGTTTCATCTGGGTGAAGGTGACAGATAAATTCCACCGACGCAATATCTTTGTGCAGAGATATTGAAGCCGCGGCTGATTCATCTTAAAACATTATCTTGGAGAGAAAATGAACAATAACTGCAGTACAGATAACAATATACCTACGTGACTGCAGGAAGTCGCGGTATATGCATAAAAACACGTCCGATCCTGAACCCTTTCATTCCCTCCCCCACTGATATGTAACATCCGAATCATTGATATTTCCATTGAAAATTCTCATTTCAATACAGACCAGTGAGATTTTCTACAAAATCAATCTTCTTCACCACAGAATAAATATGAACCGGCGACAATAACAACATCGACCAGCGCCGGCAACTTTTGTGGGGATGCGGGAGGCGGAACTTCACACCTAGATCTCGCACCATGTGGAAATTCCACACCCTCAACGTGAAGATTTTTTTTTCTTTTTCCACAGAAAGATACATAACCAAGTATCACACATGATACTTATTTCATATCATCAGAATCATATAGGAATCCGAAAAATGCGATGTGCATTTATGTCGACAAGCAGTTTTTCATAGCATAAAATCCTCAACAAAAGAGTTCGCGTGCGACCCCCTCTATCTCCCGTACAAGGGGCGCGGATGGGGTCCAAAGTTCAGGAGATGAATTTTTTATTTCGACTTGACGCGGCGGCTAATCAATCAATATTTAAAAATCCATAAGAAATACAGAAATCAATAAAATTTCAAAAACCAGGTGTGCTTTTCATTCAGTATTAATTTATCTATAAGCTCGGGGATTAAAATTTTTTAAAATCTTTTTCCAATCAATTTCTACAACGGTTTTAAATATTGAAAACCAAATTGCAGAAAATATTTTTTCTTCCGCAGATTCCCTGTAATTTGACTTTTAATATAATAATAATAATAATAGAAATAAAATAAGATCCCCCAGCTCGTGACTCCGGTCACATCAAAAACTCCACACCCCTCGCGACGATAAGTTGCCGGCACTGACATCGACGGAATAGTATGACCTACGAGCAGAGAAGAGGGGGTATTATATACGGAATGATATTTCGGTCCGATAAATGCCTTTTGATTGTCTCCATGATAGACGCGAGTCCAATAATCCACGTCGATATCTTGCTTGGTCATTAGAATTCTGAGCCGCACGTGTTTCTCTGTAGGATCCCAGGGGAGAGTAGAGGGTCCCTTGGCTCCCGGGGACCTGCCGGGCCGGTGTCCGGTGACCCACGCGCGGACTACACACCGTGAATGCGATATCGGGTGGACGCGGACCCAAACGATCATTAATATGTACAGGGGGCCAGCGGCTGATACATACACTATACAATTATTATGCATTTACAGGTATATGCATAGATATGCGCGGGTATGTATACGTACTTATTATATTAGTTAGGTACAGCGTATGATATGCGTATGGTGCGAGCAGGCCCTAGGCCCTACAAGACCCTACAAGACCCACGCGACCCAATCGCCCATACGATGAAAATGTAAGGGCCGAGGGCCGAGGCCTGGACTCTGCTACTCGCTAGCTGTGTTCATTCGTCACGTTCGTTCTCTTGTATCAGTGACTCGTTATAAATGTGCACACATATGTAATCACGAGGTACCGGGTACAGGCTTCGCGTCGCGTGACAATGTCGCCAACGGAGCAATTTATACTCGTTTTATACGACCGAAGAATGGTTCTGCAGTTTTTGAGCCGTTGTGTTGGTGGGCCAGTGAAATCGCAAATTTGTGGAATAGCGAGTGTCCGGCTTATGTCGATACCAGCCAAATATATATACCATATAAGTATATATGTAGCAGCTAGTTCAGTTTCATTGATATGTATTTACACGTTTCGGCGAAATTCATTTGGACACGGTAGAGCTGGTGGACGCCGTTCAGACCAGACAGCTAATTATAGCAGAACTGGAAGTGGAACTCAGGGTCGGCTCGTTCTTTCACGCTTTTTGGAAGCATTTCACTCAAATACGATATGTCGCAGTTCAGTGCCGTTATTGATTTCCGTTTTTGAGGCAGTTCAAGAAAACACACTGTATCCCGATATACCATCGGAACCGTTTCTAATGCTTTCCGAACCCCCTCGTACGGAACACGGGTCTGATTATATTTAATAAAATCCCAGCTGAAATTGGGAATCTATACTATAGGCACGTGTAGATAACAATGCGGATGCTGGAAACGTAAAGAGGGAAACTGAGAAGAAACTATATTTATATCCTTGGGTTATGGCGTTAGTCTCAAGGAAACTGGATTCAGGTTATCAGTAAGACAAACCTTTCCAAAATCTACTAACATCGTTCCATATTCGCATTGGAACGTTCGATTCGTTTTCAAATCTTACTTTTATCGATTTCGAATGCGCTTTTCTTAGAAGTCAAATCTGTGGGCTTATTATGTAACTCATAACTGCGGAGATAACGGCAAAATAGCACTGAAATCATGAAAAACAATAAGCGGCTGCCAATGAGCTGCTCCTATTTCATGGAGCATTGACATTGTTTTCTGCAGTCATTCTGCAGTTATGATAGCGCCAGAGTTACACGTTCTTTGTCACCAGTTTCGTATTGATCAGCTAAGAAACGAGCACACTGTAATAGCTCTCGTTAGAAATGCAAAATAAAAAACAGACGCAGGCTGAAACGGGCGAAACGACAACTTTTCTTTTACCTTCTACTATTATGGCCTTGGACCACCATTGAATCACCCATATAAACAAAAAAGGCATCACCCAAATGTTCCGGCGATTTCTCTTCAAATTGGATCAGTATAAGCGGTTTGATATCCCCAAAACTTATCTGAAGCCAGTTCAATTCCAGATGCGATTTCTTAGTCGAAATTTCTTCTTACAGGCAGCCACGGTGTAATCAGCAGCTGACACTAGGCTACACATACCTGTAAGTAAGTGTATGCAAATAGTAAATAGCAACTGTCAACTCTGCATAATCCTCTTGCAGTTTAGCTACATCATAATATAAATACCTCTGCAGTATTTATCGTGATATATATGACACAGCACACAGATAATTAGTAACTAAGTATGTATGTATGTATGTATGTATACATACATCCATACATATACAAATGATTTGCAGATGGTATACGAAACAATATACATAAGGTGCCTTGCGCCTTACGCCTTACGCCTCACGCCTCACGCCTTATGCCTTACGGTTTCACCTGCAACGCTGAGCTGGAGCGCGGAAGTTTTAACTAGATATTACATCTTTTTTTAATAAAATATCCACGATTAATGGAAAGTTCGCCCATGTATATCGCCTATTCAATAGTCCAACTCCTCCCGGTCACCTTAATTCCAGACACCAGGTATGTATGTACATACATAGTACTACGTACGGGATTACGGAGTTAAGTTTGCTCACTACAATATTCCATTCATATAATCATTGGCCGATGGGAAAATACCTCGGATAAACCGACCAGTCGGTCGGCCCACGAACTGCAGCACCGCCAGACTCTTACTCGGCTCACCATTTTTCACGCTTGTGATGACGATTCGGTGCCTCATTTTTCACGGCTAGCTGCTAAGTCACCCTCGTCGTCAGGGCTTTGTGAGCTACGCGTTGCAACCCTGCGGAGGCTGTAGATATTCGCTCGCCCTCCTACGACGGACTTTGCTGGAGAATCTGCAGTTCAGGGTCCTGGGTGGGTAGACCTACATGGAGAATGGACCCCGTTTATTTCTTAGGACCGCAGCAGCAGTGCATAGCTCACATTTCTGCTGGGTATAATTTCAGGTTGATAAGTTCTACTGCATGCTGTGATGGCTGGAGCTACCTGCTGGCTCGGACGCGATCGCTCAACCGTTGACAAATTATCTCAACGGGCGTGACTGCCCCGGAATTGGAAAATAAAATTGCACCAGAGCACAGTCCAGTGCAACCAAGAGTCGACCCTGCATCCGCACAATCATGATGACACGTTCTGAAACCCAGAACGACGATTCGGTTCGGGGCACACTGCAGTGACCTTGTTCTTTTCTGGGTGTTCGGAGGTACCCGTTTTTTTGTATCAAGTGATGATCAGCAAGCTGGAAAAATTCGAATCAGAGTGTCCGTTTTCTTTTTTTTACGGAATGAAAAAACCCAAGAGTACAGAGGCTTTTCAGCAAGCATTTCATTTCATTTTTTTTTTTTTTTTTTTTTCAAATCACTGGCGAGCTGTGAAGGGATATTCCATTCACTCACTATTTTCACAATCGATTACTTGTATTTTGAGATGTACCTATCAAGAAATTATCCGAGATTCAATGAGGCTTGGTCTTACGTAGATGGAGTCACCGAAGAAACAGTGGCTGTTGAAACCGCAGGGCACAGGGGCTCGATTCTTGAGATGAAATGTCTGGAAATAAAAAAATTTCGCATTCAAGAATTGAATTAATCGATTATCACTGGTCTGGCGCGTCTCTGAATAAGTAAATAAACAAATAAATAATAAATATCAATATCAATAAATAAAATGACACCAGACGTGTAGAACATTCTCTCGACATTTGGAATAGTTTGAACGAACAACGCGACCTGTATACTTTAGACGACAATCATTTTTCCCTTGGCGCGATCGATCTAGGTACCCAAGGCTAAGTCCATAAAATGGTAGATAATTTTAAATTATTTCTGAAATATTATTTTGGTCAATAATCCGGCTGTCGAAGAACTTATTGTGAGTCCATAGAATATTTTCTTCCCAACGTACGAGTGATTTGAAAAGAAACGGATTTTCACCCCCTCAAACGACGCTTCGGTTAAGTTTTTAATACCCATACCTACCTCATATTCTGGGCCTCCTCGTGACCCTAGGTCTTGGACATCGATCAAATCAGCCGCTGCACGTCGAGAATGTCTACGTACGAATTTGTCGAACGCATTCCATTATGAATTCCTAACGGATGAGTAAGAGGAAAGGTATCGCGCCGCTCTCTCGTATGGGTTTAGAGGGGTGGAGGGGAGGAGGGTCAGACAAAAGGTAAAACATTCAAAGGAGTTTGGAAAAGAAATACGGTCGAATACTGTTGCGATGCTGTTGCGAAGGGACCTCAGGGGGGATTATAAACGTTCCACTACATACTCACCAGGCAGTCATCGTCGTCGCCACGCGTTGCTATCCAAGTTCAGTTGACTCAGGTTCTCGTTTTAATGGCTTTTTCACTAGTCAGCAGCCACGGAACGCCCGCGTTCAACACTCTGAATCATCGCACCCACCGCACGACGATAAGCAAAGGTAAATGGGTCGACCTATTTACCACTTTATGACTACCATGCTTTTTATTCAGGCTCTCTTCACGGTTCAGATAAAAATTCAGCTAAACAAATGTGCCTTCGTGTGTAACCAGGTATATGCCTATACTATCTGGGTGCGCTATGTGTGCAGCATGTATACTGACGTTTCACACATTGACGTATGTAGACGTACCTATACAACCTATATATTTGAGTATTAGGATACCGTTTACACAAAAAATAAATGTGAAGGTATACTATTTCTTATCCTTCGCGAAGATCGTCGGGTGGTAGAATTTTTCTAAAACCATAAACGTCCTCAGTTTCTATCCTATATCAAGTTGTATCTGAACTAGTTTTTTTTTTTTCACTTCTTCATGCATACCTACTTTATTTAAATGAGGACGGAAGATGATGCCCGAAAGGCGAAATGCGTGAAGGGAGCCAGTCGCAGTGCGGTGCAGTGCAACGCAACGCAACGCAACGCAACGCAATGCGGAGCGGCGGTGCGGAGGGGCAAACAGGCTCCGTCGCGTGAAACAAGAGTCGAAAGGAAAGAAAAAAAGAACAAAAAAAATTTGCAAATGTAAAAATGCCCGTCGACCGACTGCGACCGACCGGCCCGTCGTCACCCACCGTGACACCCCTCTGCATCCGTATTGTTAATGCCGGCGCCGGAACGACGGAATGACGAAATGACGAAATGACGGAATGACGGAACGCTCCGAAAGATTGCGTTACCAAAACTTCTGCCCCAGAGATCCGACCTCTCATTTCTCATGCCAATACATATTTCAGAGTTATTTATCATTACCAACGTTTATCATCCCGAAGCCGTCTTCTGCCTTTATTCATAGCTAATGAAAAATATGATGTATTGAAGTATATATATATATATATATATATATACACATATATATGCGTATACTATATATACACGTATAGGTATATTATAGGTTTTAGTGTCCCAAGAAAGTGGGACATCCATTAGTTCTTCGCGATGTTGTAACTTTTGAATAAATTGATAGTTCTCCATAACGTTTGGTGAGCAAATAGCTTGAATAATTTCTAGATCCGATATTGGATTTGGGGAAAATCGGTCCGTGGTTTTCCGAGGCTATGCGGGAATACGTGGTTTCGAAGAAGTGTTTACCTACATCTCAACCATTCTCATATCTCCATAACTGCAGTCAGACCGATTTCACCGGGACCCACTGTATAGGTATATAGGATTGCGTTCTACATTAAACAATCTCTGGAAAGTAACCGAGTAATCCACTGTACCTACTTTTTGTAACATTTGAAAAAATATTCGGACCTAAAATTTCTCACATACATTCACGACTTTGATTTACTTGGAATTGTCAATTTCTTGCATTGGTGTGCTCGAGGGGTATTTATGTATACCGCATACATGCATACATGATTTGGAGGATGTAGATGTGGGTTAATTTGCAACGTCGTTTACGCTGGATCTTGTATAAGAAATGAGAAAACTCGGGGATCGTAAGCAGCTCGGATTCTCAGTTCTCGGTTCTCGTCTTAGTTAGGCGCAGTGAGTAGCCGCCCGGACGAAATGAGGAATAGAGAGAGAATACCTGAATTTAAAACATCTTTCGAAGCACAACTTTAAAATATGAGAAATACGACTTTCAGTCTGATAGGTATGCATATTGTATGTGGTATATATTATATTTGTATATGTGTGTAGGTAACACGTATAGGGAAAACTCTGTACTACATACCTAAAATTATACACGCGTTCAACTAATCACATATGCAAATTAGTTCTCGAAAGTTATTTTACCCTGGTTCTAATCTGTATACGATCCAATGTTCCGTAGGATCAAATAATAGAGACATTTTGACAGTGGGTGTACTAACGAGCTTTTAATAATAAACCGGAGCATCGCTCCGACCAGCTAGTAATCAGGGAATAGCGCGGATCGGGTCCGTCAAATAGTCTCTATCATTATACCGTCGTCAGTACAGAGTGACAAAACGTTCATGAACAGTAGCTAAACCGAGGAAGACAACGCAGATAACTATCAGTCGCATCATGAGTCTCATTCACGTCGGACGAAAAGCCGGCAACAAGTTTGAAGATGCCTTCTACAAATCGAGCAAGGTTTTGATCTGGTTAGGTTTGGCCACTGGCGTTTTTCCGGTATATCGAAATTCAGAAGGTCTATTCTCCTTTTATTCTGTATATTCTCGTAATCGTTATAGTTGCAAATCGTTAATTCATTGCAGTGGTCAGCAAAATAACGGAGCTTTTTATTTTTTGTCTGGAAGCATGAACTGTGCACTGTGTTACTCAACGTTTCTATCCCAAGCATACGTGTACCGTATTGTGTGTTCATGCAGCTTACACTGGCTTCCGTTGCAACGAGTACTTTTCGCGGTAGTTTTATAAAAAGTGCCAAACAGACCGGCTTATTAATCTGCAAGTTCGATATGCATTAGCGAATATAAACTCTATAGGTATAAGCCACGAAACCAGGGCACGATTTGTTTTGCTTAAAGTCACGAATCTCCGCAGGCAAGCTTTCACGCGTGTTGTTCTTCTCCTTATATGAAAGTCAACGGAAATGCACGTATTGATACAAACACGACTATGGAGTGCCATAAAGCGATCGCATGATTACTTTGAGAAACTGATCGAATCAATTTTCAAAATACAGGCACGTTCAAATTTCTATGGGTTTCCGTAAGGACATTCTACTGCATTATTATCTACATCACGACGTCCTACGCAGTCATGTACTCGACCTATGTCAAGGTATGATTGAGATTTGAACATGTTGAAAATTCTTCCATGTCAATTCTCTACTGTTCCAGGTCCTCAATTTCAAAAACCCCGAACTCCCCTTCGACGAGTATCTCTTTACTCTGATATTTCTGGTCACTCTTGCTCCACATTGGCTGGCCCAAGTCGTGAGTATAGCATCCTGCAAACGAGTTGCTGAATACCTTACAGCGTGGACGAAATTTCAGGTATAAGAAGGGTCTTGAATTCATCAAGACAAACGCGCTGAGTTCCTTACTATGTGCACATTTTCCAGTTAAATAGCCTCCCTTAGATGCGGGGTTCTGCAGGACCCAATCTCACCCACGCGCAATTTCAGAAGCACTTCCTCTTGGTGACCGGAAGCACAATGAAGTTAGATTACGGTGTTAGATTCATAACCATCGTGAGTTTTGGAACAATTATGGCCGTGGTATTACCCATAGCGCAGACCGTATTGATGGGTGCCTTTACATTACGCGAATCTGTCGGCTTCTACCACGTCCTCACCCTCTACACCTACCTCTGCGTCTGGTGGTCCCTCCAGTGCACCGCTTTCGTCTATGCGGCCAGAAATTTACGAGAAAAGATGAGAAAGGTAGGAAACAGTTTTTCTTCGTTTACACTGTTTTTTTTTTTTTTTTCTTTCATATTTTTGCTTTTTTTTACCTGTTAATTTCTGCTATCGATATGCAGTCAATACACATGCATATGGGGCACTTCACGTGCAATCGACCTGACCAAAACCCGGACCCCCTCCGAAACGATTCAAACCTGGTGAAATGTTTTTGTTAGTTGATAACAGTAGTTAAATGTCTGATTTTTTTGTAGATTTCTATTCGATGGCATTTCCATGTCAGCAGTTGATATGATATATGGGGTAATCGGCGTATACATTTTCTACTGAATTTATAAAAAAAAAAAAAACATCGTTTAGAAGTTATGAATCTTTTTTAAAATAAATTCAGTAAAAAAATCATAACTTCTAAACCAAATCCGAGCCCATGATAAAACTTACACACATTTTTCTACCCTAACGAAGGAGTATCCTCGGCAATTTTGAGGAGAAAAAAAAACGTATGGTTTCCGAGAAATCCGGAAAACCATGGTTTTATTTTCATTTTCAACTTTTCAGGGGCTCAACATCTTTTTGCACACCATGTCTTCAAAGTTCACTTGAAACTGAAACTTTTTCAATTAAAACTTTTTTTCGTGTGGTCAATAGCTTTCGCGTTACGCCGATTTCCCCATATATCATATCAACCGCTGCAGACATCTAAACGCCTTCGAATGAAAATCTACAGAAAATCAGACATACCTACTGTTATCAACTATAACAAAAACATTTCACAAGGTTTAAACCGATTCTGAGGGGGTTAGGGTTTTGACCGAGTCAACCTCACGTAGAATGCCCCATTATGTATATACATATTTGACAGATCTTCCCATTTTTTAGGAGCTAACGGAGAACCCAATCCGCATCGAGATAAGACGTTACAAACATTTGTGGGAGCACCTTTACACCCTGATAGAGAAAATGTCCTCATCGATGCGCTGTGTCTACGGAATGTACAACTTCTTTACTTATTGCTCTCTATTCGTATCAGTTTATTGTAATATCTCGCACATGTTTGGCTCTCGACAAGCCATAATCTCCCACGCAAGATTGGCTGGATTTTTCGTAAACATATTCTACTTCGGTATTCATACATACGGGTTCTGTAATTCGGCTCACTTTTTGGAAGAGGAAATCAGCCACGCTGTCATAAACGATCTCATGGAACTTCGCCTCTACAGATTATCATACGCGAACAGTAAAGAGGCAAGACTATTTACCCATACTTCATGATATAATTAATGACAAGGTGTACGGGGTTCTGAAACGAAGTTTTTCCCCGCTAGGTCCACTCGTTCCTCAATTCTATCAACGCTCAGAAAGTGGGGCTCGTAGTGGGTGGAAATTTCACTATCGGAAGACGAAGTCTCACAGCTGTGAGTATCCTGAGTATGTACAGGACGCCTATAGTATACAGTTGAAAATGATGATTGGTTATGATATTAAAAAGCGGTTCGCTTGATTTTCGGGTTTGTATTTAGTGCGTTGAAAAGGGTGTCTAATGACATCCGTTAATCACGAGTTTGTTAAGGTATAACAAACTTTTCTAAAAACTGTCATTTGTCATTGGGTACAACAACTGTGCCCGACAACGAAATCACAGGTAGTATACAGCATGGCTCGTTGAATTGTCCGACTTGATTAATGCGTCAGCGCCGGTATAACCGACGCAGGAACAAGTTTCTAAAAAAAAGTTTAATTCCGTCCAAGCATAAGGTGGGTATATATACCAGCGAGTTGATCGATGGTATTACTCGCTGAACTCGGAATCAGAAACGATTGTGGCGGAACATCAAATGTCATGGATATAAAGGAAATGCAATTTTTTCGATGAAAAAATTCCACCAGAAGCTCATAGCTTATTCATTTTCTTCTCTCTGCCCTGTGAATTCTGTCCAATTACACTTACACATAGGTACTACATACATACGTTTGAATCGTTTTTACAGTATGCCTCCTCGATGGCGATGTACTGCATTGTTTTACTGCAGTTTAAGATCACGTTACCAGCTCGGGGATACTAGGAGATAAGAAGATGATTGATTGGATCAAGAATAAGACGTCAAAGGCTTTCTATTATACCATACCTGTATAACATCACAACAAATGCCGTTGATCTTGTCGAATTCGTCGAAGATTGTTTCGTACGAAAGTTTCTGTATCGGATAATTCGAATTCTGATGTCGTTTGCATATCTAGCCAGCGGATTTCGTGAATAAAGCTTTTGTAAATTCATGTTACATATCGATCATGCGCGCTATTATCTTCGCATTAAGGCGATGGTCGCTGCCTGCAGGCTTCATCCTTATCGGAACTGGCCGATCTTGCCTTTAAAAAAAAAAGGCTTTCTGTTTCGATTGATCGAAGGAAGCAGGTATAGGGGCCGGCTGCTAATTTGAATTTAGAATGAAATACAGGCGATTTTAGGATTACTCGAGTGGTGGAATACATTATTTTCGAAGTAGCAATAATCCTAAACGCTATTAGACTCCAATCTACTGAATTAAAGACGTAGAACTTCGTTGTAGATCTGCAGTGATTTTCGAAAGGGAATAATTACTACTGCGTTAATATATTCTGATTCTTTTTAGATCAACTCTCGGTTTCCTTGCTCACGTCATTTCTTGTATACGATTTTGGGGTGATGAAACATAATTTATATATATATATATATATCAATCACGGGATTCTAATTCAATCAGACGTATCACGCGAATTGAACATCAACGGATCTACCAGCTCGACCTTAGCTTATATGGTTTTCTGAATGTGGGAGCTGCGATGACAATTCCACAAACATGGTATCGGCCTGACCCCTTTCCGCGAAATTTCTCAAATACAACAAGCCCTAGTGTGTTGTAGTTTTCGAACTTTGAGAGTCATCTATCGCGTTTGAAAAGAACCTTGTATCTTCGTCCACGTTATCTGCGTCGGCATAGTGAGACATCAGCTAGTGTCGACAATCAATAAAACAGCTTGTGTCTAAATTCGTTATTCGAGTCCTGAATTATCGACCGAGCATCGGGCGGCGTGGTTGTCAATGCGCGTACGTAGCGTTTCTCTGCGTGCCACGTAAATAAGAAGACGTGTCCCTGTCAATTTGTGATATTTCTTATTGCTAGAAAATAGCCGGAAGAAGACAAGGTATGTATATCAAATTATAAAGAGGAGTGAATTGGGTCGAGGCGACGCTTCGATTCGCTCATAAAACATAAGAACAAAGTGTATCCTAATACTGAAAATTCCGGCATTATTATTTTCTGTTGCTATACAGAATCAGAATCACGTGTAAGGAATCGCAGGGTTCATGGGATCTTTTTGTATTTATTTCAGATGATCACTGACGTACAATTGGCAGTCTTTTCAAACATCCTTGGGGTCACCCTGTTCTTTTTGGTCGTACTATTCCATTACATCAATGCGAACTACTCGAAATGATCACTCGCCGAAGGAAGGATGTGCTTAACCTCAAATATCCATCCATATCATAACGAGTTTTTCAACTCTGTTCATGTAGCGTTATCATGTCATCTACACGATGTAAATTTCTATTTTTTTTTCATACAACATGAAACAACTGAAATTCCTTGAATAAACAAATATCATCTCGGAATTTCCTGTATTTATGTGATTTATACACAGGTAATATACTTCTTCTTCTTCTCTTCTCGATAACAACCACAATTATTTGTGGGCAGCGACACCCGAGACACCTCAATGTATACAGGGTGAAAGTTTAACGTCCGAACACTTGGAGCAGTGTTGGGGTGGTCAAGAGTCCACTGCCGGCTATTGTTTACTAATTAAAACGAATAACGAAACCTGAAAACAACAAAAAGATTGACAATTTTTAATTGGTGGCCACCTCGACACTACTCCAAGTGTGCAGACGTTAGACTTTCACCCAGCGCCAGCGACTTTTGTGGGGATACCGTGGCAAAACTGCACACCCAGATCTCGCACCATGTGGAAATTCCACACCTTCAACGTGAGAATTTTTTTTTTTTTCCACAGATAGATACATAACCAAGTATCACACATGATACTTATTTCATATAATCAGAATAAGAAATCCAAAAAATGCGATATGCATTTATCTCGACGAACAGTTTTTTAGAGCACAAAATCCTCAACAAAAGAGTTCGCGTGTGACCCCCTCTAGCTCCTATACAAAGGGCGCGGGTGGGGTCCAGAGTTTAGGGGACGATTTTTTTATTTCGACTTGACGGGGCGGCAAATCAATCAATGTTTGAAAATCCATAAAAAATATAGAAATTAATACAATTTCAAAAAATAGCTGTGCCTTTTATTCAGAAATGATTTATCTATAAGGTCGTGGATTTAGATTAAAAAAAAAAAAATTTAAATCAATTTTTACAACGGTTTTGAATATTAAAAACCACATTACAGAAAATATTTTTCTTCCATTCCCTGTAATTTGACTTTTAATATAATAATAATAATAAAAAAAATAAGCCCCCCCCCCCGGTCTCAGTTTCTTATTTTTTATATTTATACTATTATTTTTTCTACAACTTGGCTGATATATTCTGACCCGGAATATTGCAGATAAACTTTTCCAAAATAATTAATTCTACCACAAGGAATCGATTAATATAACGAGGGAAGAATTCCTCGATGATGCGACTATATCTTGAAAACAGGATGAGAAATGCCATAGTCAACAAAGAAGGATTATGGAGAGGATTAAAACGAGAGGAATTCAATTTCACAGTTAATCTTATATCTCTCGAAATTTTAAATTGGCTGATACATATAATAACAGATGTGTAATGCATGCTATGAATGATGAATCATTTTGAATTCATTCGCACGGATTTGAGATTTCTTTTGCTGCTTGAAGTTTTGTTCTCCACAGAATTCCCGTTTGAATAATATTTATAATAATATATCTAATCAGGTAAATGATTCGGGGCTGGCGTGCCGGCCTACGGGTACTTGGTGGCGATTCGCTGCCGCGAATCTTGATTGCACCGAGAGAAATTTATAAGTCTTGAAACTAGACAGTCAATGTGCCTGACTGTGCATGCGCCAAATAATTCAATTTCATTGGTCAGTGAGATGGACTGTGAGTCAGAAAGTGAGATGGTTCCCGTTCAATTTTTCATTATTTCAGTTATTTCTCAGTTAACTCTCATTATTTCAATTATTTCTCAGTTAATTCACATCAATTCAGTTATTTCCCAATAATTCAGGTTTATTAAAATTAATTCACGGGCTATTGACACGTCAATTCA
Source organism: Tenthredo scrophulariae (assembly GCA_963978835.1). Lineage (NCBI taxonomy): Eukaryota > Metazoa > Arthropoda > Insecta > Hymenoptera > Tenthredinidae > Tenthredo > Tenthredo scrophulariae. The sequence continues at coordinate 30,830,146 of OZ022228.1, forward strand.
ACGAGTTATTTCCCCACGCCGAGACCAAGAAAGATATCAACAATTTCATTTTGAATGTGATGTACGTCTTTTGGCTGGATAATAGGTATTCCCTGGGTTCTTTTTTATCAATTTCTAAAAGACTAACCCAGATCTTCTAATACTTCTATCAATGGTTTCGTCAATTCTAATTGTTGGATACCATAGAAATATGCATGCTTACATCTTGTAGCCAGATAATAGACGTTTGATTTTCTTTGTCTGATTATTATTGTTAACGAAATCCATTCTGAAAATAAGGACTCTGTTCTCTATTCGTATTGCGGTCTCAAAATTAAAACCAAGAAGCTCTCTGTTCATAACGAGACCGATATGTAAATTATATGCGTCAAACATTGTACTTGACATACGCTGTTGGTTATACTTTCATATGTAATTTTATGTATTGTCGTCGCAACGATTAGTTTAAAGTATAATAGAGGAGGGAAGGGCAAAACGGACCGAGAGGGCAAAACTGACCACAGGAAAAATTCCTTTTGAATTATTATGAAAAATTGCATGATTCATCGTGAAGGTAACCCTCGAACTTAATTAATAATTTTTTAAGGAAGCGGTCTCAGTCAATCAAGTCGAGTCAGACTCAGTCAAATCGTCGTAAACGACTAAAGAAGAAAAATTGACTCGACTTGATTGATTGAGACCTTCCTCAAAAAATTACTAAGGTCGAGGGTCCCCTTCACGATGAATCATTCAATTTTTTATAATAATTCGAAAGGAATCTTTCATGTGGTCCGTAGTTCTGCCCTCTCGGTCCGTTTTGCCCTCCCAGTCCATTTTGTCCTACCTTCCCCTGATAGGTTTAGCTAATTTCCGAACTTGAAAAATGACAAATATCCACTCTTCAATGATATACGTGATATGTTACACGTATGACGATACATCTACAATTGTTAATTGAATTAAATAATCAAGCATTAAATTAAGATTGTTTATCCAATAAACATGTATTATTATAGTGAATCGGCAACAATCTTCAACTACTATCCTTCGAGATTGTGAAAAATCGATCTTCGAATCATTTTCCCCTGTCCTTTCCTTGCCATTAGGTCGAAAATCGTGGAAAATGCATGATTTCATACGTGTGAAGTCATAAAGTTGGCGCATGGGGTGACAAACGGTATCGCCATCTCGCGGTCGCATTGTCGAACTAATTTTGCTAATTACGCCTTACCATATGCAATCTCCAGTTACGGATGACAGTAATGGCCCGCGGGTTGCAGACTACGAGCGATACCGACGTTATCGACACACGACGTTATCGGCAGAAAATAGTTCGACGATGCGACCGCGCCACAGCGCTACCATTCGTCGCCCAGCTACAACTTACCAATAATGAACACTGACCTAGGATATTAGTCGGCAACGGGGTTCAGTGACCCAGTGACCCTCGTAGAGTCAAGGAGCCAGCACGGGTGATGCGTCTACTCATGATTGTCAGCTCCGGCGACAGTCGGGATGTGTCTAGTTTTGAGTCGAATTAATCAACGTGCTCCTTGACTCCGTGGGATATCTTACTGAGATTGTTTCCGATCGGTTATTCGAGTGAATTACCGATGACTCTGTATGGACAATTATCGGTTTTCTCCGTCACCGGTTTTAGAGGGTGCGAAGAGGTACTCGAGGAGATGCTTCAACTTCCTCCGAAGGTATCTATTGCTACGGCTAGCAGATAGCACGGAGGCGGTGCATTTATTTCGGATGGCCAGCGCCAGATTAGTATAATAACTTAATTTCTTATCATAGGTAAGAAATTGTGATCTTGCGATTCAACGATTATGAATAATTATCCAAGTAAAGTCGACGTTTTAATTTCGTTCGCCGTGACGTTGCATGCCAGATCGAATTCTTCTCTCGACTTGTCTCGACCGGTCGGTGGTGGGAGTGGTATTTATGTTCGTTCCTCGTTAATAACCGTAAATTCTTTAATTCTTCGTGCAATAATATCGAGTCGTGATGAAATTCTTCGGAAATATGATTCAATCAGATCGGAAAAGAAGCGGGAGAATAATTATCTCGAGTAAATCAATGTTTTTCAGCCGAAAAACTGACGTAAACATAGTGAAAAAAAGTGAACATAGTTTCTCTTCTCAAAAGTTCGAGCATGCTCTTCATTTCCGATGAAACGTTTTACAAACATACAGATCCGAGTCAAAGTTTTTCAACCGTTCCGGCAGTTTGACGTGAATTGTTATTTTTACTCGTAAGTAGCCAACAATTGTGTATCTTTCGAATAAATTATGATATAATACTCGATTACAATCAACAGTATCGTAAAATTGTTGATCTACGTATAATCGTGTTTGAAACGTAGTCTGAGAACAAAAATTTACATCTTATTCGACTGATGCAATGTAGCGTAGCCATCTTGATCTCTTTCATTCTTTCGAAGATGGCCGCCAGTCGAGGACGCTATAACATTCTATTTCAATATATTAAACGAATCTTCGTTGACGAAACAATTACTTTATCACAGAAGACGAGTCGAATTCTGGTATGTGTACAGTGACCGGTATTTTTGAGTTGTGAAACAGTGGTTTTTCCGGGCCAAGGCGCGATCTTATAGTCAGAGGAATAGCGAGAGTAACGGATTGTTTTTCTTTTGTTTTCCACGAGTTATTTTATCAACGCGCGTTTGAATCGAGCAGTCGGCGGCTCCTTTCTCATTAACGTTGTATCTTATTGTTTTTCAGCCTACAACGATGTCCGTTCGAATCATCGCCGCTGCGAGTCCAGACGTGCCGTGCGGAACTGACGCGTAAGTAAATAACCTCTTTACACAACTCACCGCACATTGTAATTTCACGTATTATTACTAGACGTTTGATAATCTTCAATTTCGGATATCGGCATTTTTGTTTTTTGTTTTTTGTTTTTTGTTTTTTGTTTTTTGTTTTTTTTCTTTCTCCGCCCCAGTCAAGTTAATTTTCGGCAAAGACCGTTGCCAGTCCAGTCGATCTTCGATTTCAATTTCAATTTTTCTCATCTTCGAAATAACTTTCGAAATATTTGTTCGCGATCGCAGAGATAACTCGTTGAATCTTATCCTACGCGCGTCAACCGCGTGTCGCGTGTATGAGCAGGTGCAAACTTGTCTCGATTGGTTTTAATTTGTTTTATTTTTTATTTTTTAATTTATTCTCAACGTTAGAGGAATCCTATATACAGGGCTCATAGTTAGTCACTTTTATCACTATTAGTCACTTTTTTTTGGAGAATCACTTTTTGGTCACTTAAATAGCAAAAGTCACTTTTTCGAACTATTTTGGGTTGAGAAAACATTTTTTTTTTTTTACCCATTCCACGATTAGCTTGTATTCATATTCAAGGACAAGCCGAAAACTGAGGTACCGATTGTAGTTTGGTCGCTGACCTGTAATATCAACTGTGCTTGAATCTTAGGTTCCGTGTCTGCGCCGCGGGCGTGAATATATACATAACCCCAAATTTTCCGCATACCGCATATCTACTCTTTACTAGTACAATTGATCTAGATAAGATAATTACGCTCCCTCATCTGAAACTTTCAAGCTGTGAATCTGGAACCATATATATACATGCATACATACTGAAGAGGTAAGTTATTTGAATTCGAAATTCCTTTCTCGTTAATATTATAAAAAAATACGACTATTTGAAAAGTTGCAAAATCGTGCATTTATATGCACAACAAGTTACTAGCTAACGTTAAAATTTAATTTTTCTTCGAACATAGAATCACAAATGGTCATCATCATCAATCCAAAATGGGAAGATGTAAAATAAATCCAGATTGGCTGAAAAAATCAGATACATTGGGACACAAGATATCTACTTGGGCCCAAAAATCCAATGATACAGAAATATTCTGTAAAATATGTACTACAACAATAAACTGTGACAAAAAAGGTTTTCAGGCTCTAGAGCAACATGTAAGCACAGCAAAACATAAAACTAATGCTCGGACCAAGCTCCACGTTCTTCAGCTACATTTAATGCGAGATACTCCCGATGAATCAAAAAATCAGCCCCTGGCTTCTGAAACTGCAACAAACAACATGACACTCTACTCTTCTAGACACGCAGCTATAAAGGCAGAAATTATGTGGGGCATAAAAAATGTGATATGCAACTGGTCTGCAGCATCATGTCATGGCATAGCAGAAATGTTCCGAGAAATGTTTACCGGTGTACCACTACAATTTACTTTGAGTCCCTCGAAACTCGGTTATATGATTACAGATGGTCTTGGTCCATACTTTCGAGAAATGATCCTCGAAGATTGCCGTTCATCTTGGTTCTCTCTTATATATGATGAAACGACAAACAGTGAATCCCAAAAAGAACTACAAGTAGCTGTACGTTACTGGTCAAAGTCTGAAGATCAAGTGGTTGTTCATCATTTAGAATCATTTTTTCTTGGAGAAGCTAAGGCCGTGAATCTTGTCGAATCAATCCAACGAGCTTTAGACAATGCGAATCTTCCTATCAAACATCTTCTTATGTTGGGAAGCGACGGCCCTAATGTCAACAAGACAGTATATCGACTGATGAATGAGTGCGTGAAAGCAGACAGAAAAAAAGGATTGCTCGATGCTGGAACTTGTAACATTCATATTGTCCATAATGCCTTTCTGAAGGGTCTCCAGGAGTTAGGAAACAACGTCAGTGAAATAGCAATACAAATATTTTACTATTTTGACGGATGGCCAAAGCGCTGGGCTGATTTCATGGAAATTCAAGAACAATGTGGACTTCCCCATCATCGGTTCATCAAACATGTTCCTTCAAGGTGGCTAACTCTGCAAGGTGCTGCACTTCGTCTAATTGAGCAGTGGAAAGGTTTGTGCAAATATTTCCTCAAAGAACTTCCGAAGAAGAAGCAGCCATCCGCCAAGTACGTAAAGGATATAGTAACTGCTCTGAAGATTCCAACTTTGAAAGCAGAATTGCACTTTGTTACCGATGTGGCTGAGCTACATAAAGGTTTTACTCAAAAATTTCAAGCAAATGAACCTTTAATTCATCTAATGTACGATGAACTCAAATTGCTTTTCCTCACTATTGCTGGGAGGATATTCCAGTCAAACGTAGTAGCAAAACTTCTGACAGCAGACAATCCTTTCTCAAAAGAAAACCTGGCACCTATTGATCAAGTAGCTTGTGGTGATGAAGTTGATGATTTGTTAAAAAATCTTTCTGCAGCCGATCGCCTGCATTTTCGAAAAAATGCCCAAAATCATTATCTTGCCACCGCAAAGCATTTATTTGAGAAGACGTGTTTATCTGTCGGGACAGTTATAAAACACTTCCGGTGTTTCCAGCCGCAAGAAATAAAAAAAGAAACATCAATTTACAGTATAAAAAGAATAGCAGAAGCATTGCCTTTAGAAATATCGGTAAATAAGCTCGTTGATGAGTGGAAGCTTCTCATGCTAGAAAAACTGCCTACAAATGTCTCGCAACGTATTGACTTCTTTTGGTGTGGGATAATTAATCTCCAAAATAGTTTCAACGAACCAAAATATCCCACCATTGGCCTGCTCGTCAAAGCCAGTTTGTCTGTTTCACATGGCAGTGCGGACATTGAGAGAGGATTTTCATGTTCCGGTATAATTCTTACTCCTGATAAAACTCGAATGTCTCTCAGGACGCTGAATGCGAGATTGCACATCAAAGACGGCATGAAGAGGTATCGAAATAGGCCTGAATTAATTCCGATAACTGACAAATTGATTCTAGCTGCTAAGTTTGCACATCAAAAGTACAAAACTCATTTAGAAGATCAGGAAAGATTAGCCAAAGAAGAGGAAATCAAAAAGAACAAAGAACAAGAAATAATTACCAAAAAGAGAGCCCTAGAAGAAGAGATGGAACAATCAAAGAAAAAACTTAAAGTACTCGAGAAAAATTTCAAGCAGGCTGACCTCGAAGAAATGGACCAAAGAAAATTAGCAGATAGGATGTTAGCTGAAGCTAATGATAGACTGAAAGCTGCGGTCGCAATGAAGGATATGCAGGAGGTACAATTAGCTCATAGTATGCTAGAAAGTGTAAAACATTTGCGCCAGGAAGAAGATAAGAAAAAAGCTAAGAAGGAGAGTATCTATACAAGACTCGAAGACAAAAGAGCCTACCTATTGTCTCAATGCGAAAAGTCCAAGGCAAAGTCAAACTAATAGTCTAGAAGAATACTGAATTCTGTGATTTATTTTAAGCTAAATCGTACTTTCAGTACCTTTAATTATAATATTAACCACTGATATATTTTCTTAATTTTATATTATATATATTATTATTATACTGTTACCGAATGTAATATTTATATAGTAAGCATTTATTATGATATGTTCGTTTCTCTATATTCTATATTCTATAATCTCTGTTAGATTTCTCGTTAATTTCTGCAAAAATTATAATAAATTCTATGATATTCTTTGAAGATTACTAAATTTATTAATAAAAACCTTTTGAAAAAAATTATTCGTAGTAGATTTACCGTTACTTTTGGGTCACTATTTAGTCACTATTTGAAATTTTTTTATCACTTTTATCACTTTTTTTGACTACGTTGGTGACTATGAACCCTGTATATATATTATTGGTGAAGTTATATTACACACGCCGTCCGGTAGGCATTATTTCCTCTATCATAGATTGGTATCGACGTAACGTACCCGAACGCACGTTAGTAGACTCGGGTTCGCTGACAATATTTTGCGCCTCAGGTCGACCGACCTGAGACAGAACCGCTGTAAGCTCTCTGTTAATGTACACCGGGGTCTACCGCCACTCAGTTTCGCCAAATTCGTGCGAACGAATCCATTGTAACAATTTCTTTAATAAAACCTCAATTCTACCTCCTGTTTCGATAATTTCAATTCCAGAAATGTCTTGGAATTGCACGCGTTACATATTTGTTATTATCCGTACATGGTAGACCCCGAGTGATCGCCAGTTGTCTAGGCTCTGGACGATAGGGGACGATTTGTGCCTATGTGATTTCGTACTAAAAGAAAGAGTCATAAGTCATAAGGATTTAACGGAGGCTTGCGGCGGCGTGTTGGCACGCTGGGAGATACCACAGAGAAAGCTCGTCAGCTTTCTTTTTTGGTTCTTTCATCGTTCCACGGTTTCGCGGTCTGGCCTGTAGCGTACAATTTGCAGCGAATCTTTTTTCTTTTCTCCATCGATCGACGGCGCTTCGGAGAAGAGGACGGCGGTGAGGGTCGCCGCTGTCTCGGGTTAGTCCGATTCAGCGGCTGTCCTCACTTTGTTCCATCACACTAGACTGTCAAGCCCTGTACTTCGGGTGCGATCGGTGAAAACACAGCCGTGGCTGACAACTCGAGTCGGGGATCGATCCATGTTCTCCGTAGCGTCCCGGTCGCCGCGGCCCGGTTCATTCTCACAAGTAGCTTTTTTTTCTGCGCGGGTACGCCGGGGTTAGGAAAGAAACTCTCTCGCACGCCCGTTGGTGTCTTTTTTTTTATCTTTTATTTTTTATTCTTCATTTTTCTTCTCCAAGACTTGAGATATCGCACAAAGTTGCGAAGCTGTGAATTCAGATTAATTTTAACGAAAGAACTTCCAAAAGGGACACGCAGGCCTGCTTATACACTCGGATCTGACTGGCTTAGTATACGCGTTACCGCCGAAATGATCTATGCGGTATCGAGAGAGCATCTCGATCGAACTATTCGATTCCGAAGTAAGAAACGTATCGAGATGCGAAATGGAAAAGATTATCAGACGTCTTTCGAAAATCTTATTCGAGAATACCGACGGGATGTAATTTTCTAGATCTCCGGTCGTCCACGATGTTATTGGAAACATAAATAATGTAACCGATTATTTTTTTCGTATATTCTTCTGACGCTTGTCCCTTTCTCTATGTTTCATGCGCGTTCCGCTCCATCCTGCCTAAAAAAATTCATCGGACCGAGCTGCACGGGAAGCTGTCGAAGAAGCTGCGAGAACGAACATCCGTCGAGGATCCTGGGAAAAGAGGAGAAGGCGGCAGAGAGACCGACAGAGATCGAATAAAAATAACGAATACGGATGGATCCAGGTGGGTAGATCTTTATTCACGTTTGTAACAACATTGAACATTATTACGACAGATGGTAATTGCAAAGAAGCTCATACAGACGAATAGAAAGTAGATTCGAAAGAAATGGATTACAAAGTTGAACCAGAAATTAAATGTGTGATCAATCGTTTCAGATTTCGTGTGACGGCTCTCGTCCCAGGCTTGGTTATCTACTCTGCATCGACGGCGGTGGATACAGCGACGCGGTAAAAGGGAATGAATGGCAATTCAACGCTCTTTTCAAAACGTATGAAAATTCTCATTGGTCTGCAAAGAGTTGTAACAGCCTCGAATACGAATTTTCGATATCATTTGTTTGCCTAACCGCTCGACAGAGTCCAAGAGTTCAAGAATAAGAAAGGAGTACCAGCTCTGTGTAACGTGAGCTACGTCGTAGATTCGAATTCCAAGTTTCAACGCGAGAGAAACGATTCGCAAAATGCTTAGAAATAATATACCGACGATAATTATTCGAGAGTAGGCAATGTTACATTACTATAGTACTTTTTCACTCTTGGAAATCAAATTTTGAAAGATAGGTATGAAACCAGCTTAAGTTACATCGCTAATATCTTTATTTTCTACAATGAGAAATTGATTTCTTTCAGACAACCTGAAGGAAAAGCAGATTGAGATCTGAACTCGAAGGAATCACCCAACAAGACACGGTACAAAGAAAGCATGCCAGGAAACTGTTGGCGCACAGGATACTCCGGTCGTACGACGGAGAGAAGAGGATCCATACATCCTGGATTCAAATGTAAGAGACTTTTCCACCCCGGATGGACGGAGCATGAGTTGGGGCAACTTTTACTTGTATATAAGTCCACTTTTCGTCCATGGACTACGAAAATGACGCTGTTCATTGAAGACTATGTCTGTTCCTGGGCTGGAATATATCCCATAAGCTACTGTTATTTTAAGTCGGTCAGCAGTCGATCTCTGACGATATAGCAGAATTCTGTCAGGAATCCTGGCGTCTTTATTGCAATATAGAAGTTTTTTTCGATGTTCTTCGGAGTTCCAACAGTTTCGAGCTCCTTACCAGCCATTCAGAGTTGATTGTCGGAGTACCAACGCTCTTTTCAAACTGTTTAAAAATTGTTATCGATCCGCAAGAAGTTGCATGAACCTCGAACACAAATTTTTGCTATTATTCCTTTGCCTAACCACTCGAAAGAGTCTAACGATTCAAGAATAAGAAATGAGCACCAGCTCTGTGTAACGTAAGCTACGTCGTAGATTTAAATTTAGAGTTTCGACTCGAGAAAATCAATTTGCAAACTATTCCCAGAGAATATACTGTTATATCGAACAGTCATTGGTATCCCGATCGAGCCAGAAGTCTATCTCTAATATCGGTCACTTTTATCATTACTACTCGCGTCGATATTGCAATACAGAAGTTGTTTCCAAAGTTCCTGAGAATTCGAACAGTTTCGAGCTCCTTACCATCCATTCTGAGCTAACTGTCGACGTGCCAACGCTCTTTTGAAAATGTATAAAATTTTTCATTCGTCCGCAAAGTGTTGTAACAGCCTGGAATACGAATTTTCGACGTTATTCCTTCGTCTATCTACTCGAAAAAGTCTTACTGTTGACGAATGAGAGAGAAATAGCAACTCTGTGCAACTTGAGCTGTGTCGTAGATTCGAATTCCGAATTTCAACGCGTGAGAATCAATTCGCAAAATACTTGGAAAGAATATACCGACGATAATTATTCGAGAGTAGGCAATGTTACATTACTATAGTACTTTTCCACGCTTGGACACGAAATTTCAAAAGATAGGGATGAAACCAGCTTAAGTTACATCGCTAATATCTTTATTTTCTACAATGAGAAATTGATTTCTTTCAGACAACCTGAAGGAAAAGCAGATTGAGATCTGGACTCGAAGGAATCACCCAACAAGATACGGTACGAAGAAAGCATGCCAGGAAACTGTTGGCGCAGAGGATACTCCGGTGTTACGACGGAAAGAAAAGGATCAAAACATTCTGGATTCAAACGTAAGAGACTTTTCCACTACGGATGGACGGAGTATGAGTTGGGGCAACTTTTACTCGTATAAAAGTCTACTTTTCGTACATGGACTACGAAAATGACGCTGTTCATTGAAGACTATGTCTGTTCCTCAAATGGAATATATCCAATAAGCTACTGTTATTTTGAGTCGGTCAGCAGTCGATCTCTGACGATATTGCAAAACTCTGTCAGGAATCCTCGCGTCTTTATTGCAATACAGAAGTTCTTTTCTAAGTTCTTCGGAGTTCCATCAGTTTCGAGCTACTTACCAGCCATTCAGAGTTGATTGTCGAAGTACCAACGCTCTTTTCAAACTGTTTAAGTATTGTTATCGATCCGCAAGGAGTTGCAACAGCCTCGAACACAAATTTTTGCTATTATTCCTTTGCCTCACCACTCGAAAGAGTCTAACAATTCAAGATAAAGAAATGAGCACCAGCTCTGTGTAACGTAAGCTACGTCGTAGATTTAAATTTAGAGTTTCGACTCGAGAAAATCAATTTGCAAACTATTCCAAGAGAATATACTGTTATATCGAACAGTCATTGGTATCCTGATCGAGCCAGAAGTCCATCTCTGATATCGGTCACTTTTATCATAACTACTCGCGTCTGTATTGCAATACAGAAGTTGTTTCCAAAGTTCCTGAGAGTTCAAACAGTTTCGAGCTCCTTACCATCCATTCTGAGCTAACTGTCGACGTGCCAACGCTCGTTTGAAAATGTATAAAATTTTTCATTCGTCCGCCAAGTGTTGTAACAGCCTGGAATACGAATTTTCGACGTTATCCCTTTGTCTATCTAATCGAAAAAGTCTTACTGTTGGCGATTGAGAGAGAAATACCAACTCTGTGTAACTTGAGCTGTGTCGTAGATTCGAATTCCAAGTTTCAACGCGTGAGAATCGATTCGCAAAATACTTGGAAAGAATATACCGACGATAATTATTCGAGAGTAGGCAATGTTACATTACTATAGTACTTTTCCACGCTTGGAAATGAAATTTTGAAAGATAGGGATGAAAACAGCTCAAGTTACATCGCTATTATCTTTATTTTCTACAATGAGAAATTGATTTCTTTCAGAAAACCTGAAGGAAAAGCAGATTGAGATCTGGACTCGAAGGAATCACCCAACAAGATACGGTACGAAGAAAGCATGCCAGGAAACTGTTGGCGCACACAGGATACTCCGGTGGTACGACGGAAAGAAGAGGATCCAAACATTCTGGATTCAAAAGTAAGAGACTTTTCCACTACGCATAGACGGTGCAGCATGAGTTGGGGCAACTTTTACCTGTATAAAAGTCTACTTTTCGTCCATGGACTACGAAAATGGCGCTGTTCATCCAAGACTATGTCTGTTACTCGACTGATATATATCGGATAAGCAACTGTTATTTTAAGTCGGTCAGCAGTCGATCTCTGACGACAACGCAGAATTCTGTCAGGAATCCTCGCGTCTTTATTGCAATATAGAAGTTCTTTTCGATGTTCTTCGGAGTTCCAACAGTTTCGAGCTCCTTACCAGCTATTCAGAGTTGATTGTCGAAGTACCAACGCTCTTTTCAAACTGTTTAAGAATTGTTATCGATCCGCAAGGAGTTGCAAGAGCCTCGAACACGAATTTTAGCTATTATTCCTTTGCCTAACCACTCGAAAGAGTCTATCAATTCGAGAATAAGAAATAAGCACCTGCTCTGTGTAACGTAAGCTACGTCATAGATTTCAATTCAAAGTTTCGACTCGAGAAAATCCATTCGCAAACTATTTCCAAGGAATATACTGTATATACTAGAGGGTAAGCTGTCTCCTGATCCTGCCAGAAGTCAATCTCTGACGGTGCGCACGAATATTGTTAATTTGCCTAAACAATCTCGCGATGTTGGAGTTTTGGTGCTGGGATCGTTGTTACACGAGTGGACTCTAATAATGTTCCAACGGTTCCGTATCTATCGTACTAATAACTTTATTAGACGTATGGTAGATATTTCTGTACACTAGCATAGAGATAATCGACAGGCCTAGCCGAATATTTGAAAACGCCTCGCTCACATATCGTCAGTTCGGAATATTGCGGCCCCAACTCTCAGCTGAAGGCTCGTCGAATCCTAAACAGACGTGATTACTGAATTTCAATCAATCGCGAGAGACGTTATTATTACCTATATTTGTATTGTGAAATGTAAATGTTGTACGACAAGAAAATTGGAATGACGAAGAAAAATAATGATAATTTAAGATGCAACATTGCTGTCCGACAGACATCATTGACCTAATCCCTGACCATTTTTGTGAGAAATCTGGAAACATTTCGAATGTAATCATTAATCGTCAGCATCTTTTCGTGGACCGAAGAATCGGAAAATTCAGCATTTTTTAATCGGTATAATCAATTTTTCAACTCTCTTACGCACAATTATCGAGAAATCACATACTATCGAATATGTTATTCGATAAAGAAATATTTATGAACTCTTGACGATTGAGAAAATCAAAAATTTGTCCCTCTAAAATTTTTGGCAGAGTCTATTTGATTTTTCAATTCTCTCGTTGAAAATTATTGGGAAATTTTGAAGCATTAAACACGATAGCTCCCAAACAATAGAAATTATAATCGCCCCCTAAGAATTCGAAATGGTAAATTGGTCAATTTTGAAAGTTTTTACGAAAAGTCCTTCAGCCTTTAGATTCGGAACGTGATTCGTTTCGCAGACGATTATTACACAGAGAATCAAAGAATTTACGGTATTTGACGAGCGACGTAACGAACGAGAAAAAAAAAAAAACTACCGAACCTCCTTCGAATCGGTTCATTCTAAATTACAGCCAAATTTTGGAATTTTTTCGATCGAGAAACTATTTCTAAACCTCCCTCTGAGATAAATCACCCGAGGACGTAATTTTATGACTACGCCCCTGAGTCGTCCCCGAGTCGCCCTTGAGTCGACCTTGAGTCGCGTGACGTAGTTTTCAATCGTATGTTCAGGCGCATGCGCAGTTTGCGTTTCGTGTATCGATAGCGCCGTTCGATTTTCGATACCCCAGTCTCAATTTGAATACGTGACCTTGACGACGCCAATCGACGTCCCGACGTCTCATAGTTCAGGCATGGTGTCATAATTCGACGTACGGGTCTTTGTCGAGGTAAGAACATGCGATCTTGCGATTCAACGATCATAAATAACTATCCAAGTGAAGTCGACGGTTTAATTTCGTTCGCCGTGAAGTTGCATGCCAGTTCGAATTCTTCTCTCGACTTGTCTCGACCGGTCGGTGGTGGGTGGTGTCTATGTTCGTCCTTCGATAATAAAACCGTAAATTCTTTAATTCTTCGTGCAATAATATCGAGTCGTGATCAAATTCTTCGGAAATATGATTCAATCAGATCGGAAAAGGAGCGGGAGAATAATTATCTCCAGTAAATCAATGTTTTTGAGCTGAAAAACTGACGTAAACATAGTGAAAAAAAGTGAACATAGTTTCTCTTCTCAAAAGTTCGAGCATGCTATTCATTTCCGATGAAACATTTTACAAACATACAGATCCGAGTCAAAGTTTTTCAACCGTTCCGGCAGTTTGACGTGAATTGTTATTCTTACTCGTAAGTAGCCAACAATTGTGTATCTTTCGAATAAATTATGATATAATACTCGATTACAATCAACAGTATCGTAAAATTGTTGATCTACGTATAATCGTGTTTGAAACGTAGTCTGAGAACAAAAATTTACATCTTATTCGACTGATGCAATGTAGCGTAGCCATCTTGATCTCTTTCATTCTTTCGAAGATGGCCGCCAGTCGAGGACGCTATAACATTCTATTTCAATATATTAAACGAATCTTCGTTGACGGAACAATTACTTTATCACAGAAGACGAGTCGAATTCTGGTATGTGTACAGTGACCGGTATTTTTGAGTTGTGAAACAGTGGTTTTTCCGGGCCAAGGCGCGATCTTATAGTCAGAGGAATAGCGAGAGTAACGGATTGTTTTTCTTTTGTTTTCCACGAGTTATTTTATCATCGCGCGTTTGAATCGAGCAGTCGGCGGCTCCTTTCTCATTAACGTTGTATCTTATTGTTTTTCAGCCTACAACGATGTCCGTTCGAATCATCGCCGCTGCGAGTCCAGACGTGCCGTGCGGAACTGACGCGTAAGTAAATAACCTCTTTACACAACTCACCGCACATTGTAATTTCACGTATTATTACTAGACGTTTGATAATCTTCAATTTCGGATATCGGCATTTTTGTTTTTTGTTTTTTGTTTTTTGTTTTTTGTTTTTTGTTTTTTTTCTTTCTCCGCCCCAGTCAAGTTAATTATCGGCAAAGACCGTTGCCAGTCCAGTCGATCTTCGATTTCAATTTCAATTTTTCTCATCTTTCGAAATAACTTTCGAAATATTTGTTCGCGATCTCAGAGATAACTCGTTGAATCTTATCCTACGCGCGTCAACCGCGTGTCGCGTGTATAAGCAGGTGCAAGCTTGTCTCGATTGGTTTTAATTTCTTTTATTTTTTATTTTTTAATTTATTCTCAACGTTAGAGGAATCCTATATATATTATTGGTGAAGTTATATTACACACGCCGTCCGGTAGGCATTATTTCCTCTATCATAGATTGGTTTCGACGTAACGTACCCGAACGCACGTTAGTAGACTCGGGTTCGCTGACAATATTTTGCGCCTCAGGTCGACCGACCTGAACTGAACCGCTGTAAGCTCTCTGTTAATGTACACCGGGGTCTACCGCCACTTAGTTTCGCTGGATTCGTGCGAACGGATCCAATGGAACAATTTCTTTAATAAAACCTCAATTCTACCTCTTGTTTCAATAATTTCAATTCCAAAAATGTCTTGGAATTGCACACGTTACATATTTGTTATTATTCGTACATGGTAGACCCCGAGTGATCGCCAGTTGTCTAGGCTCTGGAAGATAGGGGACGATTTGTGCCTATGTGATTTCGTACTAAAAGAAAGAGTCATAAGTCATAAGGATTTAACGGAGGCTTGCGGCGGCGTGTTGGCACGCTGGGAGATATCACAGAGAAACCTCTATAGCTTTCTCTGTCTGGTTCTTTCATCGTTCCACGGTTTCGCGGTCTGGCCTGTAGCGTACAATTTGCAGCGAATCTTTTTTCTTTTCTCCATCGATCGACGGCGCTTCGGAGAAGAGGACGGCGGTGAGGGTCGCCGCTGTCTCGGGTTAGTCCGATTCAGCGGCTGTCCTCACTTTGTTCCATCACACTAGACTGTCAAGCCCTGTACTTCGGGTGCGATCGGTGAAAACACAGCCGTGGCTGACAACTCGAGTCGGGGATCGATCCATGTTCTCCGTAGCGTCCCGGTCGCCGCGGCCCGGTTCATTCTCACAAGTAGCTTTTTTTTCTGCGCGGGTACGCCGGGGTTAGGAAAGAAACTCTCTCGCACGCCCGTTGGCGTCTTTTTTTTTTATCTTTTATTTTTTATTCATAATTTTTCTTCTTCAAGACTTGAGATATCGCACAAAGTTGCGAAGCTGTAAATTCAGATTAATTTTAACGAAAGAACTTCCAAAAGGGACACGCAGGCCTGCTTATACACACGGATCCGACTGGCTTAGTATACGCGTTACCGCCGAAATGATCTATGCGGTATCGAGAGAGTATCTCGATCGAACTATTCGATTCCGAAGTTAGAAACGTATCGAGATGCGAAATGGGAAAGATTATCAGACGTCTTTCGAAAATCTCGTTTGAGAATAACGATCGAAATAATACCACTGGGATGTAATTTTATGGATCTCTGGTTGTCCACGATGATCTTGGAAGTATAAATAATGTAACTGATGATTCGTTCTGTTCATCCTTCTAACGCCTGTCCGTTTCTCTATGTTTCATGTGCGTTTCGCTCTATCCTGCCTAAAAAAAAATTCTTCGAGACCGAGTTGCATGGAAAGCTATCGGCGAAGCTGGGACAAGCTGCATCTGTCGAAGATCCTGGAGAAGAAGAGACAATAGTGAAGGAGGAATGGAAACGATTATCCGAGTCTGAAAATTCTAGAGATGCTGCTGAAACGCATGGGGACAGATTCTGGCGGCAGAATATACAAATCCAATCTTATCGATAAATGAAATGAATGGTAAACAGCATTTTTAATTGCATTTTGCTTTATTAATAGAATTTAATCATTGTCCGACTCGAATCAGTGCCTACATTTATGATTTTCAATGTTTCTTCTTCATGTGAAAATATCGCTAATCTTTGAATACTATATGAATGCGTTCGTAAAATAAATATTTTGCTTCTCTTTTATGTTTCTATTAGATTGTCATAAACCAGGCATGGACAGGACCGATTATGAGGGGATTATGCCCAGAAGTAGCGACCAGGTAAGATCGCGATATATTTTTATTAATAATCTTCTTACCCTAATACCCCCTTGCCCATGTAAACCCTATGTATTGAAACACGTCATGTTAACGAATCTTGATTTTCTACTATATTGGAGAATTGAAAATACCTCGAGAGGATTCCCAAACTTGATCAGTCGATTACTGCATTGAAATTCAAATTTTTCGGCATTTCAATATCTTTCTTTCCATTTTTCAGTCAAGCGCCTTCACATTGAAACTGATGGAAGTAGCACTTGAGCCGATCCAAACCTGTTCTGGTATGCCGAGAGCCAAGCACACACATCCGGGTGCAATTGCCCTAACCCTACTCGGCAGCGTCGGTGAGTCTCATGATTTTTGGTAACGGGCTTTCTTTTCTTGATATTCTCTTCTCTTTGTCGCGTAGCGTGGCGGTAACATAGTACAATCTTCGATTTCTCAGCTCAATTCAGATAGGCTCATTCCGAGACTTATATCCAAGTATATCACTCGTGAGTGTAAATAATTAGCGGGACGTTCAATCATCTCACTGGAGCAGTCCTGCTAGGAAAGATTCGACAGAGTGGTGACTGATGATGAGTATCAAATTTCTTAATATATATATAATCTATTCCCTTGTATATTTTACAGCTCTTATAAGTCTTACAAGTCTTATAGGTTTCACGAGATTTACGAATTAAATTTTTTTCCATGTATTTCTATCCTTTCTTCTCTCTCGTGTTATTATTATTATTACTAACTGTTGTGTTTTTCTAATTAATCATAACTGTTCTGTTGAATATTAACGTAGTGCTTTGAAAATTATTTTGCTGTATATTTCTTATGTATTGCTGTGAAAAATGACCGTTTGTGTTACTTTCTGATTAATTCATTTATCGTCTCATTAAAACTATTCATTTATTGAAATTTAAATAACACTCGTTACATTTTACAGCTCTTACAGGTTTTACAGGTTTTACAGGCTTTACAGGTTTTACAGGTTTTACAGGTTTTACAGGTTTTACAGGTTTCATAGGTTTCACAGGTTTCACGAGATCTACCAATTCTATTGTTTCTGTGCTTTTCTGTTCCTGCTTCCCTCTCGTGTAATTAATGTTATTACTGTTTCTTTTTTTATTATATCATTATAATTCTTTATTGCATACCGTTATGGTGTTACCATTTTGAAAGTCTTATATCCTATTAAACTTCATATATCATATTGTTTCTTACTTCTAATTTCCCATCATTTTTGTGTCTTTCCTTATTTAGTTACATTAATATTCTTTGTTTCTTTGCTCTGAGTAAGCTGACTTAGTCTTTATTGTTTCTTTTTTTGATTAATCATAACTATTGTGAAAATTGTTTTGCTGTATCTCTCTTATGTATTGCCGTGAAAAATGATCGTTTGTGCTTCTTTCTAATTAATTAGTTTATCATCTCTCATTAAAACTATTCCTTTATTGACATTTAAATAATACTCGTTACATTTTACAGCTCTTAGAGGTTTTACAGGTTTTATAGGTTCCACGAGATCTACGAATTTTATTGTTTCCGTGCTTTTCTATTCTTTCTTCTCTCTCGTGTCATTAATGCTATTAATAACTGTTTCTTTTTTTTAATTATTCATAATTATTCTGAATATTATTCGCGTGCTGCTTGAAAATTATTTTGCTGTATATTTCTTATGTATTGCTGTGAGAACTGATTGTTTGTGTTACTTTATAATTGATCCATTTATCGTCTCTCACTAAAACTATGTATGAAATTTGAATAATATTCGTTTTATTCTATAGCTCCGACAGGTTTCACAGGTTCTACGAGTTCTTCAAGTTCTACAAAATCTGCGGGTTTCATCAATTTAATATTGTTTCGAATTAAGATGTTTACTTTTCAGGCGGGGGGTGGTGTTGGTTGCCTTCTCGTGGTGCCCCCTGAACAAATGCGCTGATTTCATGGTTTAACAGACAATAATAATACCAAGAAATGTTGCATATTGAATAGTCGTAGAATTTCGTATACATGGGTCATGCTAGTCAGCGCATTTGACCAAACAACCAACTTTTTAGTTAATAAGACCAGTATTTCGTATTTCACACAGTTATCGTAGAATTATTGCACCCCACTCTACTATGTACTTCATTTATTACTGCATGTTAAAATCTAACACGCATGATTTAATTATACCTCTTATGTTTCACTGGTCTTTCCAATCTTTCCGCTCTTTTGTCTCCGTGTCTTTCGGGGTCGTTCTCGTGTTTCAGGGTCGTTCGCGAGTTTCGGGGGTCTCTCGCGTGTTTCGGGGTCTTTGGTGCCGTCCGGTTCCTCGGATCCCTCGTGTCTTTCACGTCTGTTGGGTTTTTCGAGGGTCTCTCGCGTATTTCGGATTCTTTGGTGCCGTCCGGTTCCTCGGATCCCTCGTGTCTTTCACGTCTGTTGGGTTTTCGAGGGTCTCTCGCGTGTTTCGGATTCTTTGGTGCCATTAGGTTCCTCGGATCCCTCGTGTCTTTCACGTCTGTTGGGTTTTTCGAGGGTCTCTCGCGTATTTCGGATTCTTTGGTGCCGTCCGGTTCCTTGAATCCCGCGTGTCTTTCACGTCTTTTGCGTCTTTTAGAGTCTTTTGCGTCTTTCGCGTCTCTCTTGCTCTCCTTCCTTCGACTTCTCTCTCTCTCTCTCTCTCTCTCTCTCTCTCTCTCCTCTTTCTGCGGCAAGGTGCTGGTTTATCTCAACTTAATTTCAATTAGTTTAGCTAGACGTAAGTGCACTGTATGCATGTAACTATTTTGTACTTTCACAATGTGTTGTACTTTTTCGTTTCCCGACATAACGGGAATATTAATTAACTATTCTATTCTAGTCTTTCGTGTCCCTCCTGTCTTTGGGGTCCCTTGGTCTTTTCGGGGTCTCCCGATTCTACACGATTCACATATTTCATTCATACTTTGCCCTTTTTATGTCCTCAATATTCCATGCATTAATATTTACGTACTTCATTTATTATTGTATGTTAAAATTAAACACGCATAATTAATTTATACCTTTAACGTTTTACAGATCTCATATAGGTTCCACGAGATCTACGAATTTTATTGTTTCCGTGCTTTTCTATTCTTTGTTCTCTCTCGTGTCATTGATGTTATTAATAACTGTTTCTTTTTTTAATTATTCATAATTATTCTGAATATTATTCGCGTGCTGCTTAAAAATTATTTTGCTGTATATTTCTTATGTATTGCTGTGAGAACTGATTGTTTGTGTTACTTTATAATTGATCCATTTATCGTCTCTCACTAAAACTATGCATGAAATTTGAATAATATTCGTTATATTCTATAGCTCCGACAGGTTTTTCAGGCTCTACGAGTTCTTCAAGTTCTACAAAATCTGCGGGTTTCATCAATTTAATATTGTTTCGAATTAAGATGTTCACTTTTCAGGCGGGGGGTGGTGTTGGTTGCCTTCTCGTGGTGCCCCCTGAACAAATGCGCTGATTTCATGGTTTAACAGACAATAATAATACCAAGAAATGTTGCATATTGAATAGTCGTAAAATTTCGTATACATGGGTCATGCTAGTCAGCGCATTTGACCAAACAACCAACTTTTTAGTTAATAAGACCAGTATTTCGTATTTCACACAGTTATCGTAGAATTATTGCACCCCACTCTACTCTGTACTTCATTTATTACTGCATGTTAAAATCTAACACGCATGATTTAATTATACCTTTTATGTTTCACTGGTCTTTCCAATATTTCCGCTCTTTTGTCTCCGTGTCTTTCGGGGTCCTTCGCGTGTCGTTTCGGGGTCGTTCTCGTGTTTCAGGGTCCTTCGCGAGTTTCGGGGGTCTCTCGCGTGTTTCGGGGTCCTTGGTGCCGTCCGGTTCCTCGGATCCCTCGTGTCTTTCACGTCTGTTGGGTTTTTCGAGGGTCTCTCGCGTATTTCGGATTCTTTGGTGCCGTCTGGTTCCTTGGATCCCCCGTGTCTTTCACGTCTGTCGGGTTTTCGAGGGTCTCTCGCGTGTTTCGGATTCTCTGGTGCCATTAGGTTCCTCGAATCCCTCGTGTCTTTCACGTCTGTTGGGTTTTTCGAGGGTCTCTCGCGTATTTCGGATTCTTTGGTGCCGTCCGGTTCCTTGGATCCCGCGTGTCTTTCACGTCTTTTGCGTCTTTTGCGTCTTTTAGAGTCTTCTGCGTCTTTCGCGTCTCTCTTGCTCTCTTCCTTCGACTTCTCTCTCTCTCTCTCTCTCCTCTTTCTGCGGCAAGGTACTGGTTTATATCAACTTAATTTCAATTAGTTTAGCTAGACGTAAGTGCACTGTATGCATGTAACTATTTTGTACTTTCATAATGTGTTTGACTTTTTCGTTTCCCGACATAACGGGAATATTAATTAACTATTCTATTCTAGTCTTTCGTGTCCTTCCTGTCTTCGGGGTCCCTTGGACTTTTCGGGGTCTCCCGATTCTACACGATTCACATATTTCATTCATACTTTGCCCTTTTTATGTCCTGAATATTCCATGCATTGATATTTACGTACTTCATTTATTACTGTATGTTAAAATTAAACACACATAATTGATTTATACCTTTAACGTTTTACAGGTCTCATATAGGTTCCACGAGATCTACGAATTTTATTGTTTCCGTGCTTTTCTATTCTTTCTTCACTCTCGTGTCATTAATGCTATTAATAACTGTTTCTTTTTTTAATTATTCATAATTATTCTGTATATTATTCGCGTGCTGCTTGAAAATTATTTTGCTGTATATTTCTTATGTATTGCTGTGAGAACTGATTGTTTGTGTTACTTTATAATTGATCCATTTATCGTCTCTCACTAAAACTATGTATGAAATTTGAATAATATTCGTTATATTCTATAGCTCCGACAGGTTTTACAGGCTCTACGAGTTCTTCAAGTTCTACAAAATCTGCGGGTTTCATCAATTTAATATTGTTTCGAATTAAGATGTTCACTTTTCAGGCGGGGGGTGGTGTTGGTTGCCTTCTCGTGGTGCCCCCTGAACAAATGCGCTGATACAAGCCAGACACTTGCCTTTGCGAATGACCTGAAATGTTGCTCGTTAAATAGTCGCATAATTACTTATACACGGGTCATGCTAATCAGCGCATTTGACTAAACAACCAACTATTCAGTCAATAAAGCGGGTATTTTGTATTTCACGCAGTTATCGTAGAATTATTGCATCCCACCCTGACAATTGTTCAGAATCCACTCCACTCCACTCCACTCGATTGCAGAGAATCGGCTGATGCTATGAAGTTCAGTGACCTTTGCGTCGCCAATGAGTTAACATGTGTTATTCGTGAGAGCGTCCGCCAAATGAAATTTATCTTTTCTTCAAGTTTTACACGTTGCGTATTCCTACCAGCAGACTCCGATTGTAATTGGAGAAATTGTTATGTCCCCAACCATATTTTCTATTCTTTTTACCGCGAATAACAATGTGCAAGTTGATATTTCTTACAACATATGTAAAGTTTCATTGAAACTTGAAATAATTATCATCTCAGTATATTAATGATTACTTCAAATTGTACTTCGAAATTTCTTTATTCCTTCCTTCTATTTTTTAACAGCATTATTGTTTGACAGACAGCTCAATGGTCATTTCCAACACCACGTAGCTTTTCGCGAATGAATATGCAAACAACATAGATACTTCTGCCGCAAGGCTCTGTCGATCAGGGTATTACATGACGTGATAGTATAGACAGTGCTACTTGGGGAAGCTTGGATTGAAACAGATTTCAATGTTTGTTCAAAAACTCTTGATTCATAGATACTAGAGGTCATTGAAGACGAAAATAACCTCTGATTATTTACATAAAATGATAACTAAACCAGCGCATATAGTCCAATCGAGTGTATAATTAGAATAATGAAATTTAACGATATTTTTTCAGCTTCTGTAATTTATTTGGTTTCTCGAAATTGACTAAACATTCAGTAACTCGTGTGTTCGCGCGTATAACGATAT
The DNA here is from genome assembly GCA_963978835.1 of Tenthredo scrophulariae. Taxonomy (NCBI): domain Eukaryota; kingdom Metazoa; phylum Arthropoda; class Insecta; order Hymenoptera; family Tenthredinidae; genus Tenthredo; species Tenthredo scrophulariae. The sequence continues at coordinate 30,852,651 of OZ022228.1, forward strand.
GTTGTTGCTTTTTGCCTATTTTCTTTTTTTTTTTTTTTCTTCATTGAGTCACACGTCACGCGTGGTCAATGGCTAGCTCGTGTTGTTTACGGATCTCAGCAAGCTTAATTCCCCCCCGCCCCGTGTCTACCTGATTGCCAGCACTACGAACAACGTCAGTCTGCTCTCGGACCTGGCGTTGCGCGGACGTATCGCGGTCGCAAGACTCCCGATGTATAGCTCAACGAATTTGTGCTCACCTTTTCATACATTCGCTATACCAAACCGTAACTGCACTCGATTCATGCCGTGTTTCAACCGAAAACCCAATCGTGTTGAATGTTTGTGTGGTATTTTTTGTAGTACACTGATGTAAAAATTATGTATCTTGAGGGATGGACCACGTGCTCCAGTGACAGCTGCTGTTGCTGCTTCGACTACAACTGCGGACTCTTCGTACCGGCTGTTCTAGGACGCTCACGTTCGAGGTATGAGATAGTTTTTTTTTTCTTTTTAGGGATACTCGTCATTAGGCCTTATAGATCATAATTTCCACAGATAAACAACGAGCAGTCATTCACACCTCTGGTTCAAACAGGGCTGACCAGTCATTCATCTCGTCTAACTTTGAACTGCTCCTATTCGATCGTCGTGCCGATATGATTGGACTCCTGATTCGTTTGTAGGCACATACGAATTTCGGGAAGAAAGTCTGACACTTTTCGCGATGTACTACGATCTGCAAGACATGCCATCGCTACATCACATATTTTTTCACCGGTGAACGTGCGGGGATAAGATGCCCCTCCACCTTATTAATATCAGGTAACATACCTTTCCCCCATTTTAATTCACGAACGATTTATCAATTTATGAACTCTGCATACGTAGTCGAGACTTGGATCCAGAGATCCAGAAAAAAAATGAAGAATGCGAATAAATTGATATTGGAAGATCAATGAGATGTATGACATTGAAACTTGAGATTTCATCGAGTATCTGTTTATTAGTAATAATGTCGAATCCGCTCGGATGTCGGCATAAAAAAAAAAAAAATCAACTGCACGTAGTTTCGATAACGCCGTGCTAAGACTGCGAGCAACGCGATATGAAATGACACGCCATGCAATGAAATGAAGTGAAACCAAATAACATGAACATCAACCAACGAAAGAATAAAGTCGAAATGAAATCAGGAACAAGGGAATGAAAAAAAAGGTTGAACAACGGTGGTTCTATTAAACCGCTTCAAAGGAGTATGAGCCCCGAATACATTTATACTACAATTATTATCACTCATGATCGACACGATATTATATTAATTGTAACTTTTCGGTCTTTGTTCCTCTGTGAACTAGCTTTGTATAAAAATATGAAATTGGTCCACAGGATGGTATCGGACGAGCCGGGGAATGGATTCGTTTACACACAGCGCCGAACGACCGGAGAATCTCTGAAGATTCTTCCAGAGGAAGGACCCTACATTTTCTCCAAGATGCCGCACCACAAGGACAGCGTGGGAATGTCGCCGGCTGCTTCAGCCAACTAGTTTAATTAGAGTATATGGTATATACTATATAGTATATAGTATATAATATACTATATCGTGTGTGCGATATAGTATATAATATACTATATCGTATGTGCGATATAGTATATGATGCGTATCTATAATGTGAATACCATACAGTATATTTCCTATAGTATATAGTTTATATAATTTTGTGCCCTCTGCACTGTCATGAGTGTCATATCTAGTGACGATATAATTTCATTGTAATATTTTCAATAGGCATGAGTTCACATTATAGATACATATCAGACTTAGTAACTATGTAGTATAACATTGTGATTAATGTAATTAGCTGTTGGAATAAATTTGCCGAATCGATGATTAGATTATTATATTTTACGTATGATACGTATGTACATACGGCGGACTTTCCTCCCTGGTGGGGCGTTAGGAGGGCGTGGGGGGTTTTTTTTTAGCCCCCATCCCCTCCGCGCCCCTCCAGGGAGGCAAGGCCGTTTTTTTTTTTGATCGCGAAGGCAGTTTAATTCTCTAGCTTTATTATTAGCTATTAGTGAGCTAGTATTTGCAAGTATTTTAGAGATCTGTGTTGGTCTCGGCGATAGGGGGAGGAAGGGGGAGAAAGTGGGAGGGCGGGTGGCCTCCTCCTTCCTCTTTTATCGCTTGCATTGTTGATTCATCCGATATTATTGGGTTTGTAATTAGTAAACTGTATTATTATTCTTTTGTGAGAGGGGGAGGAAGTGGGAGGGTGCGCCGCCTCCTCCTTACTCTTTTATTTCTTTCATTGTTAGTTTAACCGTTATTATTGCGCTTATGAGTAAAAATGAGTATTATCGATCTATATTATTGATCCGTATGTACATCTTGTAGATGATCAAGGGTTGTTTACACCACCTTCGCGCTCGGAAAAATAGGTATAAAATAAAAACAATTTTTACGCAGCTATGAATTATATAAAATAATTTTCATGTCACACATATACACAGTAGTCTTCTGAATGATTTTAAATAATGACGAATAAACAAAAAGTATGAAATGACGGAGATATGAGCCATCGGGTAGGACAGCTCCTTTCTGGAATCATTGCTGATGGTGTACTTATTTTCTCTGTCAGGCATCGTCTCCAGAATGAAACATAAGTTTTTTCTCATTTAAACAGGTAATAACTGCGATGTAGCATGAGCAGAAATTTCTGACAATCCTTTCGTAGAAATGACAGCTGTTGAAAAAAATAATAAAAAAATCAGTTTTTTTTTTCAAATAGTCATTTCTACATAACGAGATCGATATGAAAATCATTTGCGTCAAACATTGTACTTGACACGCTGTTAGTTATACTCTCATATGTAATTGTGTGTATTGTCGTCGCAACGATTAGTTTGAAGTATAATGATAGTTTTAGGTAATTTCCGAACTTGAAAAATGACAAATATCCAGTTTTCAGTGATATACGTAATATATTACACGTATAACGATACATCTACAATTGTTAATTGAATTGAATAATCATACGTTAAGATTGTTTATCCAATAAACATGTATTATTATAGTGAATCGGCGCAATCTTCCATTACTATCCTTCGAAGTTGTAAAAAATTAATCAGCGAATCATTTTCTCCTGTCCTTTCCTTGCCAATAGGTCGAAAATCATTGAAGGTGCAAAAGTTGGCGCACGGGGTGACGAATGGTATCGCCATCTCGCGGTCACATTGCCGAACTAATTTTGCTAATTACGCCTCACAATATGCAATCCCCAGTTATGGACGACCGCAATGACCCGCGGGTTGCAGACTACGAGCGGTACCGACGTTATCGACACATGATATGATTGGCACATGACGTTACCGGCAGAAAATAGTTCGACAATGCGACCGCGATATGGCGCTATCATTCGTCGCTCAGCGACAACTTACCGATGAAGAGCGGTGACCTAGATAATTGTCAGCGCCTGCGACAGTCGGGAACTTGTGTGGTTTGGGGCGAATTAACCAACGTACTCCTTGACTCCGTGGAATATCTCACTGAGATTGTTTTCGATCGTTCATTCGAGTGAATTACCTATGACTCTATGTGGATAATTATCCGTTTTCTCCGTCACCGGTGTTAGCGGATGCGAAAAAGCACTCGAGGAGATGCTTTAACTTCCTCCGAAGGTATCTTTCGCTACGGCTAGCAGATAGCACGGAGACGATTCATTTATTTCGGATGGCCAGCGTCAAGTTAGTCAACAATCTGTACGTTACGACGTTCCGCTAACGAGGAGATTCACAATTCGGGAATGCTTACATCAAGAAAAGTACGTTCGACGTATCATGTGAGTTTGAAATATTCTATTTCAATATTCTACCGGCACAATGAATAATTGAGAATTTTCAAAGCTCGTTTATAGCAAGAGAAATCTAGTCAAATCACTTCAAATTCAAAAATTGTCTATGATACTTTCTTGAGAGATTTTACGTGTCGCGTATTTCTATCGACAAAGAAAGCGACAATTATTGGATTGCTACCGGCGGATTTTGATTATCAACGGCGAAATCGTTCATTTTCGAGTATATTTGATCCGTACCCAAGTAATAACTATGTGAAAATCGAAATTTCCGACAGACATAACCTCTCGTACAGCTGTTTCCTGTACGAACATTATAGTGGTGCTTGTATGGGGTCTGAAACAAATTTCACGTTGAAGCCCGTCAAATCAGCCCCAAATCGTGATAAAAAATGCCCTAATTTTTTGAGATTTTTATTTGATTCCCTTCGTCTCCCTGTTTGATCAATAATTTTCAAGTGATTCAAAAACACGCCTTTTCACCATATTCCGTACTAAATTCCAATTCAAGGCTAATCATAGGCAAAACAAACCCATATTCTCGAACATACATACTCCCTGACGTTTGCATAAGAAATCTGAGAACATTTCAAATGTAATCATCAATCAGCATCTTCTCATAGACCGAAGAATCAGACAATTCAGCATTTTTGAGACGATCATATAATTCATCCTAATTTCTATCGTTGAAAATTATCTGAAAATCTTGAAGCATTGCACATGATTGTATAATTTCTCGAGTATTGAGAATTGATCGCCCCCTAAGAAATCGAAAAAGATAGATTCGTCAATGTTGAGAAAAAAAAAAATTTCAGCAGTATATTTCATCGATTAGATTCAGAACGCGATTCGTATCGTAGGTGAGATTGAAAGACGAATAGTCAGTCTCTCAGAGCCGCATCAAGATAGGTGTTGAATTAGAAGCGGTAATAAATAGGTTCGTAACGGAAGAGAAAAAACTACAGAATCTCTTTCGAGTCGGTTATATTATTATATTATATTATTATTATCGGTGATATTATTAGTTACTCCTAATTTATTCTGTAGTTAATTCCCGAACGTACCACAAATATTCACGGACAGAGTTTTAAAAACGGTTGGGTCATTTGCAATCAGTCTCAGGTAAGAGCAACATTTAGTGTTCAATGATCCCTGAGTGTTTGAATCAATAAAGCCTGGTGAATTCATATTTGAAGTCTAGGAAGAGGGAGAGTTAAGTTGGTACATCGGTTTCACCGGATAACTGGATGATAAAAAAAAAAAACTTTACGGTGGGGCGTGAGGCTAATTTAGTGATTTGAGCCAACTGAAGAGGCGCTAGCGGCGCTGCGCGCAGCACCACCCTGCGGGCATTCTCGGCGTAACTTAGGACGCCACGACACGACGCCTTTCGACGCCATTACAGTTGATTACAGTTGTTGTTTGGCGTCTGACTGGTCTCATAGTTTAGGTTTGGTGTTATAATTTGACCCACGCGTCTTTGTCGAGGTGAGAAATTGTGATCTTGCGATTCAACGATCATAAATAATTATCCAAGTGAAGTGGACGGTTTAATTTCGTTCGCCGTGAAGTTGCATGCCAGTTCGAATTCTTCTCTCGACTTGTCTCGACCGGTCGGTGGTGGGTGGTGTCTATGTTCGTCCCTCGTTAATAACCGTAAATTCTTTAATTCTTCGTGCAATAATATCGAGTCGTGATCAAATTCTTCGGAAATATGATTCAATCAGATCGGAAAAGGAGCGGGAGAATAATTATCTCCAGTAAATCAATGTTTTTGAGCTGAAAAATTGACGTAAACATAGTGAAAAAAAGTGAACATAGTTTCTCTTCTCAAAAGTTCGAGCATGCTATTCATTTCCGATGAAACGTTTTACAAACATACAGATCCGAGTCAAAGTTTTTCAACCGTTCCGGCAGTTTGACGTGAATTGTTATTTTTACTCGTAAGTAGCCAACAATTGTGTATCTTTCGAATAAATTATGATATAATACTCGATTACAATCAACAGTATCGTAAAATTGTTGATCTACGTATAATCGTGTTTGAAACGTAGTCTGAGAACAAAAATTTACATCTTATTCGACTGATGCAATGTAGCGTAGCCATCTTGATCTCTTTCATTCTTTCGAAGATGGCCGCCAGTCGAGGACGCTATAACATTCTATTTCAATATATTAAACGAATCTTCGTTGACGGAACAATTACTTTATCACAGAAGACGAGTCGAATTCTGGTATGTGTACAGTGACCGGTATTTTTGAGTTGTGAAACAGTGGTTTTTCCGGGCCAAGGCGCGATCTTATAGTCAGAGGAATAGCGAGAGTAACGGATTGTTTTTCTTTTGTTTTCCACGAGTTATTTTATCATCGCGCGTTTGAATCGAGCAGTCGGCGGCTCCTTTCTCATTAACGTTGTATCTTATTGTTTTTCAGCCTACAACGATGTCCGTTCGAATCATCGCCGCTGCGAGTCCAGACGTGCCGTGCGGAACTGACGCGTAAGTAAATAACCTCTTTACACAACTCACCGCACATTGTAATTTCACGTATTATTACTAGACGTTTGATAATCTTCAATTTCGGATATCGGCATTTTTGTTTTTTGTTTTTTGTTTTTTTTCTTTCTCCGCCCCAGTCAAGTTAATTATCGGCAAAGACCGTTGCCAGTCCAGTCGATCTTCGATTTCAATTTTTCTCATCTTTCGAAATAACTTTCGAAATATTTGTTCGCGATCTCAGAGATAACTCGTTGAATCTTATCCTACGCGCGTCAACCGCGTGTCGCGTGTATAAGCAGGTGCAAGCTTGTCTCGATTGGTTTTAATTTCTTTTATTTTTTATTTTTTAATTTATTCTCAACGTTAGAGGAATCCTATATATATTATTGGTGAAGTTATATTACACACGCCGTCCGGTAGGCATTATTTCCTCTATCATAGATTGGTTTCGACGTAACGTACCCGAACGCACGTTAGTAGACTCGGGTTCGCTGACAATATTTTGCGCCTCAGGTCGACCGACCTGAACTGAACCGCTGTAAGCTCTCTGTTAATGTACACCGGGGTCTACCGCCACTTAGTTTCGCTGGATTCGTGCGAACGGATCCAATGGAACAATTTCTTTAATAAAACCTCAATTCTACCTCTTGTTTCGATAATTTCAATTCCAAAAATGTCTTGGAATTGCACACGTTACATATTTGTTATTATTCGTACATGGTAGACCCCGAGTGATCGCCAGTTGTCTAGGCTCTGGAAGATAGGGGACGATTTGTGCCTATGTGATTTCGTACTAAAAGAAAGAGTCATAAGTCATAAGGATTTAACGGAGGCTTGCGGCGGCGTGTTGGCACGCTGGGAGATATCACAGAGAAACCTCTATAGCTTTCTCTGTCTGGTTCTTTCATCGTTCCACGGTTTCGCGGTCTGGCCTGTAGCGTACAATTTGCAGCGAATCTTTTTTCTTTTCTCCATCGATCGACGGCGCTTCGGAGAAGAGGACGGCGGTGAGGGTCGCCGCTGTCTCGGGTTAGTCCGATTCAGCGGCTGTCCTCACTTTGTTCCATCACACTAGACTGTCAAGCCCTGTACTTCGGGTGCGATCGGTGAAAACACAGCCGTGGCTGACAACTCGAGTCGGGGATCGATCCATGTTCTCCGTAGCGTCCCGGTCGCCGCGGCCCGGTTCATTCTCACAAGTAGCTTTTTTTTCTGCGCGGGTACGCCGGGGTTAGGAAAGAAACTCTCTCGCACGCCCGTTGGTGTCTTTTTTTTTATCTTTTATTTTTTATTCATAATTTTTCTTCTTCAAGACTTGAGATATCGCACAAAGTTGCGAAGCTGTAAATTCAGATTAATTTTAACGAAAGAACTTCCAAAAGGGACACGCAGGCCTGCTTATACACACGGATCCGACTGGCTTAGTATACGCGTTACCGCCGAAATGATCTATGCGGTATCGAGAGAGTATCTCGATCGAACTATTCGATTCCGAAGTTAGAAACGTATCGAGATGCGAAATGGGAAAGATTATCAGACGTCTTTCGAAAATCTCGTTTGAGAATAACGATCGAAATAATACCACTGGGATGTAATTTTATGGATCTCTGGTTGTCCACGATGATCTTGGAAGTATAAATAATGTAACTGATGATTCGTTCTGTTCATCCTTCTAACGCCTGTCCGTTTCTCTATGTTTCATGTGCGTTTCGCTCTATCCTGCCTAAAAAAAAATTCTTCGAGACCGAGTTGCATGGAAAGCTATCGGCGAAGCTGGGACAAGCTGCATCTGTCGAGGATCCTGGAGAAGAAGAGACAATAGTGAAGGAGGAATGGAAACGATTATCCGAGTCTGAAAATTCTAGAGATGCTGCTGAAACGCATGGGGACAGATTCTGGCGGCAGAATATACAAATCCAATCTTATCGATAAATGAAATGAATGGTAAACAGCATTTTTAATTGCATTTTGCTTTATTAATAGAATTTAATCATTGTCCGACTCGAATCAGTGCCTACATTTATGATTTTCAATGTTTCTTCTTCATGTGAAAATATCGCTAATCTTTGAATACTATATGAATGCGTTCGTAAAATAAATATTTTGCTTCTCTTTTATGTTTCTATTAGATTGTCATAAACCAGGCATGGACAGGACCGATTATGAGGGGATTATGCCCAGAAGTAGCGACCAGGTAAGATCGCGATATATTTTTATTAATAATCTTCTTACCCTAATACCCCCTTGCCCATGTAAACCCTATGTATTGAAACACGTCATGTTAACGAATCTTGATTTTCTACTATATTGGAGAATTGAAAATACCTCGAGAGGATTCCCAAACTTGATCAGTCGATTACTGCATTGAAATTCAAATTTATCGGCATTTCAATATCTTTCTTTCCATTTTTCAGTCAAGCGCCTTCACATTGAAACTGATGGAAGTAGCACTTGAGCCGATCCAAACCTGTTCTGGTATGCCGAGAGCCAAGCACACACATCCGGGTGCAATTGCCCTAACCCTACTCGGCAGCGTCGGTGAGTCTCATGATTTTTGGTAACGGGCTTTCTTTTCTTGATATTCTCTTCTCTTTGTCGCGTAGCGTGGCGGTAACATAGTACAATCTTCGATTTCTCAGCTCAATTCAGATAGGCTCATTCCGAGACTTATATCCAAGTTTATCACTCGTGAGTGTAAATAATTAGCGGGACGTTCAATCATCTCACTGGAGCAGTCCTGCTAGGAAAGATTCGACAGAGTGGTGACTGATGATGAGTATCAAATTTCTTAATATATATATATAATCTATTCCCTTGTATATTTTACAGCTCTTATAAGTCTTACAAGTCTTATAGGTTTCACGAGATTTACGAATTAAATTTTTTTCCATGTATTTCTATCCTTTCTTCTCTCTCGTGTTATTATTATTATTACTAACTGTTGTGTTTTTCTAATTAATCATAACTGTTCTGTTGAATATTAACGTAGTGCTTTGAAAATTATTTTGCTGTATATTTCTTATGTATTGCTGTGAAAAATGACCGTTTGTGTTACTTTCTGATTAATTCATTTATCGTCTCATTAAAACTATTCATTTATTGAAATTTAAATAACACTCGTTACATTTTACAGCTCTTACAGGTTTTACAGGTTTTACAGGCTTTACAGGTTTTACAGGTTTTACAGGTTTTACAGGTTTTACAGGTTTTACAGGTTTTACAGGTTTCATAGGTTTCACAGGTTTCACGAGATCTACCAATTCTATTGTTTCTGTGCTTTTCTGTTCCTGCTTCCCTCTCGTGTAATTAATGTTATTACTGTTTCTTTTTTTATTATATCATTATAATTCTTTATTGCATACCGTTATGGTGTTACCATTTTGAAAGTCTTATATCCTATTAAACTTCATATATCATATTGTTTCTTACTTCTAATTTCCCATCATTTTTGTGTCTTTCCTTATTTAGTTACATTAATATTCTTTGTTTCTTTGCTCTGAGTAAGCTGACTTAGTCTTTATTGTTTCTTTTTTTGATTAATCATAACTATTGTGAAAATTGTTTTGCTGTATCTCTCTTATGTATTGCCGTGAAAAATGATCGTTTGTGCTTCTTTCTAATTAATTAGTTTATCAGATCTCATTAAAACTATTCCTTTATTGACATTTAAATAATACTCGTTACATTTTACAGCTCTTAGAGGTTTTACAGGTTTTATAGGTTCCACGAGATCTACGAATTTTATTGTTTCCGTGCTTTTCTATTCTTTCTTCTCTCTCGTGTCATTAATGCTATTAATAACTGTTTCTTTTTTTCAATTATTCATAATTATTCTGAATATTATTCGCGTGCTGCTTGAAAATTATTTTGCTGTATATTTCTTATGTATTGCTGTGAGAACTGATTGTTTGTGTTACTTTATAATTGATCCATTTATCGTCTCTCACTAAAACTATGTATGAAATTTGAATAATATTCGTTTTATTCTATAGCTCCGACAGGTTTCACAGGTTCTACGAGTTCTTCAAGTTCTACAAAATCTGCGGGTTTCATCAATTTAATATTGTTTCGAATTAAGATGTTTACTTTTCAGGCGGGGGGTGGTGTTGGTTGCCTTCTCGTGGTGCCCCCTGAACAAATGCGCTGATTTCATGGTTTAACAGACAATAATAATACCAAGAAATGTTGCATATTGAATAGTCGTAGAATTTCGTATACATGGGTCATGCTAGTCAGCGCATTTGACCAAACAACCAACTTTTTAGTTAATAAGACCAGTATTTCGTATTTCACACAGTTATCGTAGAATTATTGCACCCCACTCTACTATGTACTTCATTTATTACTGCATGTTAAAATCTAACACGCATGATTTAATTATACCTCTTATGTTTCACTGGTCTTTCCAATCTTTCCGCTCTTTTGTCTCCGTGTCTTTCGGGGTCGTTCTCGTGTTTCAGGGTCGTTCGCGAGTTTCGGGGGTCTCTCGCGTGTTTCGGGGTCTTTGGTGCCGTCCGGTTCCTCGGATCCCTCGTGTCTTTCACGTCTGTTGGGTTTTTCGAGGGTCTCTCGCGTATTTCGGATTCTTTGGTGCCGTCCGGTTCCTCGGATCCCTCGTGTCTTTCACGTCTGTTGGGTTTTCGAGGGTCTCTCGCGTGTTTCGGATTCTTTGGTGCCATTAGGTTCCTCGGATCCCTCGTGTCTTTCACGTCTGTTGGGTTTTTCGAGGGTCTCTCGCGTATTTCGGATTCTTTGGTGCCGTCCGGTTCCTTGAATCCCGCGTGTCTTTCACGTCTTTTGCGTCTTTTAGAGTCTTTTGCGTCTTTCGCGTCTCTCTTGCTCTCCTTCCTTCGACTTCTCTCTCTCTCTCTCTCTCTCTCCTCTTTCTGCGGCAAGGTGCTGGTTTATCTCAACTTAATTTCAATTAGTTTAGCTAGACGTAAGTGCACTGTATGCATGTAACTATTTTGTACTTTCACAATGTGTTGTACTTTTTCGTTTCCCGACATAACGGGAATATTAATTAACTATTCTATTCTAGTCTTTCGTGTCCCTCCTGTCTTTGGGGTCCCTTGGTCTTTTCGGGGTCTCCCGATTCTACACGATTCACATATTTCATTCATACTTTGCCCTTTTTATGTCCTCAATATTCCATGCATTAATATTTACGTACTTCATTTATTATTGTATGTTAAAATTAAACACGCATAATTAATTTATACCTTTAACGTTTTACAGATCTCATATAGGTTCCACGAGATCTACGAATTTTATTGTTTCCGTGCTTTTCTATTCTTTCTTCTCTCTCGTGTCATTGATGTTATTAATAACTGTTTCTTTTTTTAATTATTCATAATTATTGTGAATATTATTCGCGTGCTGCTTAAAAATTATTTTGCTGTATATTTCTTATGTATTGCTGTGAGAACTGATTGTTTGTGTTACTTTATAATTGATCCATTTATCGTCTCTCACTAAAACTATGCATGAAATTTGAATAATATTCGTTATATTCTATAGCTCCGACAGGTTTTTCAGGCTCTACGAGTTCTTCAAGTTCTACAAAATCTGCGGGTTTCATCAATTTAATATTGTTTCGAATTAAGATGTTCACTTTTCAGGCCGGGGGTGGTGTTGGTTGCCTTCTCGTGGTGCCCCCTGAACAAATGCGCTGATTTCATGGTTTAACAGACAATAATAATACCAAGAAATGTTGCATATTGAATAGTCGTAAAATTTCGTATACATGGGTCATGCTAGTCAGCGCATTTGACCAAACAACCAACTTTTTAGTTAATAAGACCAGTATTTCGTATTTCACACAGTTATCGTAGAATTATTGCACCCCACTCTACTCTGTACTTCATTTATTACTGCATGTTAAAATCTAACACGCATGATTTAATTATACCTTTTATGTTTCACTGGTCTTTCCAATATTTCCGCTCTTTTGTCTCCGTGTCTTTCGGGGTCCTTCGCGTGTCGTTTCGGGGTCGTTCTCGTGTTTCAGGGTCCTTCGCGAGTTTCGGGGGTCTCTCGCGTGTTTCGGGGTCCTTGGTGCCGTCCGGTTCCTCGGATCCCTCGTGTCTTTCACGTCTGTTGGGTTTTTCGAGGGTCTCTCGCGTATTTCGGATTCTTTGGTGCCGTCTGGTTCCTTGGATCCCCCGTGTCTTTCACGTCTGTCGGGTTTTCGAGGGTCTCTCGCGTGTTTCGGATTCTCTGGTGCCATTAGGTTCCTCGAATCCCTCGTGTCTTTCACGTCTGTTGGGTTTTTCGAGGGTCTCTCGCGTATTTCGGATTCTTTGGTGCCGTCCGGTTCCTTGGATCCCGCGTGTCTTTCACGTCTTTTGCGTCTTTTGCGTCTTTTAGAGTCTTCTGCGTCTTTCGCGTCTCTCTTGCTCTCTTCCTTCGACTTCTCTCTCTCTCTCTCTCTCTCCTCTTTCTGCGGCAAGGTACTGGTTTATATCAACTTAATTTCAATTAGTTTAGCTAGACGTAAGTGCACTGTATGCATGTAACTATTTTGTACTTTCATAATGTGTTTGACTTTTTCGTTTCCCGACATAACGGGAATATTAATTAACTATTCTATTCTAGTCTTTCGTGTCCTTCCTGTCTTCGGGGTCCCTTGGACTTTTCGGGGTCTCCCGATTCTACACGATTCACATATTTCATTCATACTTTGCCCTTTTTATGTCCTGAATATTCCATGCATTGATATTTACGTACTTCATTTATTACTGTATGTTAAAATTAAACACACATAATTGATTTATACCTTTAACGTTTTACAGGTCTCATATAGGTTCCACGAGATCTACGAATTTTATTGTTTCCGTGCTTTTCTATTCTTTCTTCACTCTCGTGTCATTAATGCTATTAATAACTGTTTCTTTTTTTAATTATTCATAATTATTCTGTATATTATTCGCGTGCTGCTTGAAAATTATTTTGCTGTATATTTCTTATGTATTGCTGTGAGAACTGATTGTTTGTGTTACTTTATAATTGATCCATTTATCGTCTCTCACTAAAACTATGTATGAAATTTGAATAATATTCGTTATATTCTATAGCTCCGACAGGTTTTACAGGCTCTACGAGTTCTTCAAGTTCTACAAAATCTGCGGGTTTCATCAATTTAATATTGTTTCGAATTAAGATGTTCACTTTTCAGGCGGGGGGTGGTGTTGGTTGCCTTCTCGTGGTGCCCCCTGAACAAATGCGCTGATACAAGCCAGACACTTGCCTTTGCGAATGACCTGAAATGTTGCTCGTTAAATAGTCGCATAATTACTTATACACGGGTCATGCTAATCAGCGCATTTGACTAAACAACCAACTATTCAGTCAATAAAGCGGGTATTTTGTATTTCACGCAGTTATCGTAGAATTATTGCATCCCACCCTGACAATTGTTCAGAATCCACTCCACTCCACTCCACTCGATTGCAGAGAATCGGCTGATGCTATGAAGTTCAGTGACCTTTGCGTCGCCAATGAGTTAACATGTGTTATTCGTGAGAGCGTCCGCCAAATGAAATTTATCTTTTCTTCAAGTTTTACACGTTGCGTATTCCTACCAGCAGACTCCGATTGTAATTGGAGAAATTGTTATGTCCCCAACCATATTTTCTATTCTTTTTACCGCGAATAACAATGTGCAAGTTGATATTTCTTACAACATATGTAAAGTTTCATTGAAACTTGAAATAATTATCATCTCAGTATATTAATGATTACTTCAAATTGTACTTCGAAATTTCTTTATTCCTTCCTTCTATTTTTTAACAGCATTATTGTTTGACAGACAGCTCAATGGTCATTTCCAACACCACGTAGCTTTTCGCGAATGAATATGCAAACAACATAGATACTTCTGCCGCAAGGCTCTGTCGATCAGGGTATTACATGACGTGATAGTATAGACAGTGCTACTTGGGGAAGCTTGGATTGAAACAGATTTCAATGTTTGTTCAAAAACTCTTGATTCATAGATACTAGAGGTCATTGAAGACGAAAATAACCTCTGATTATTTACATAAAATGATAACTAAACCAGCGCATATAGTCCAATCGAGTGTATAATTAGAATAATGAAATTTAACGATATTTTTTCAGCTTCTGTAATTTATTTGGTTTCTCGAAATTGACTAAACATTCAGTAACTCGTGTGTTCGCGCGTATAACGATATGTTGTTGCTTTTTGCCTATTTTCTTTTTTTTTTTTTTTCTTCATTGAGTCACACGTCACGCGTGGTCAATGGCTAGCTCGTGTTGTTTACGGATCTCAGCAAGCTTAATTCCCCCCCGCCCCGTGTCTACCTGATTGCCAGCACTACGAACAACGTCAGTCTGCTCTCGGACCTGGCGTTGCGCGGACGTATCGCGGTCGCAAGACTCCCGATGTATAGCTCAACGAATTTGTGCTCACCTTTTCATACATTCGCTATACCAAACCGTAACTGCACTCGATTCATGCCGTGTTTCAACCGAAAACCCAATCGTGTTGAATGTTTGTGTGGTATTTTTTGTAGTACACTGATGTAAAAATTATGTATCTTGAGGGATGGACCACGTGCTCCAGTGACAGCTGCTGTTGCTGCTTCGACTACAACTGCGGACTCTTCGTACCGGCTGTTCTAGGACGCTCACGTTCGAGGTATGAGATAGTTTTTTTTTTCTTTTTAGGGATACTCGTCATTAGGCCTTATAGATCATAATTTCCACAGATAAACAACGAGCAGTCATTCACACCTCTGGTTCAAACAGGGCTGACCAGTCATTCATCTCGTCTAACTTTGAACTGCTCCTATTCGATCGTCGTGCCGATATGATTGGACTCCTGATTCGTTTGTAGGCACATACGAATTTCGGGAAGAAAGTCTGACACTTTTCGCGATGTACTACGATCTGCAAGACATGCCATCGCTACATCACATATTTTTTCACCGGTGAACGTGCGGGGATAAGATGCCCCTCCACCTTATTAATATCAGGTAACATACCTTTCCCCCATTTTAATTCACGAACGATTTATCAATTTATGAACTCTGCATACGTAGTCGAGACTTGGATCCAGAGATCCAGAAAAAAAATGAAGAATGCGAATAAATTGATATTGGAAGATCAATGAGATGTATGACATTGAAACTTGAGATTTCATCGAGTATCTGTTTATTAGTAATAATGTCGAATCCGCTCGGATGTCGGCATAAAAAAAAAAAAAATCAACTGCACGTAGTTTCGATAACGCCGTGCTAAGACTGCGAGCAACGCGATATGAAATGACACGCCATGCAATGAAATGAAGTGAAACCAAATAACATGAACATCAACCAACGAAAGAATAAAGTCGAAATGAAATCAGGAACAAGGGAATGAAAAAAAAGGTTGAACAACGGTGGTTCTATTAAACCGCTTCAAAGGAGTATGAGCCCCGAATACATTTATACTACAATTATTATCACTCATGATCGACACGATATTATATTAATTGTGACTTTTCGGTCTTTGTTCCTCTGTGAACTAGCTTTGTATAAAAATATGAAATTGGTCCACAGGATGGTATCGGACGAGCCGGGGAATGGATTCGTTTACACACAGCGCCGAACGACCGGAGAATCTCTGAAGATTCTTCCAGAGGAAGGACCCTACATTTTCTCCAAGATGCCGCACCACAAGGACAGCGTGGGAATGTCGCCGGCTGCTTCAGCCAACTAGTTTAATTAGAGTATATGGTATATACTATATAGTATATAGTATATAATATACTATATCGTGTGTGCGATATAGTATATAATATACTATATCGTATGTGCGATATAGTATATGATGCGTATCTATAATGTGAATACCATACAGTATATTTCCTATAGTATATAGTTTATATAATTTTGTGCCCTCTGCACTGTCATGAGTGTCATATCTAGTGACGATATAATTTCATTGTAATATTTTCAATAGGCATGAGTTCACATTATAGATACATATCAGACTTAGTAACTATGTAGTATAACATTGTGATTAATGTAATTAGCTGTTGGAATAAATTTGCCGAATCGATGATTAGATTATTATATTTTACGTATGATACGTATGTACATACGGCGGACTTTCCTCCCTGGTGGGGCGTTAGGAGGGGGTGGGGGGTTTTTTTTTAGCCCCCATCCCCTCCGCGCCCCTCCAGGGAGGCAAGGCCGTTTTTTTTTTTGATCGCGAAGGCAGTTTAATTCTCTAGCTTTATTATTAGCTATTAGTGAGCTAGTATTTGCAAGTATTTTAGAGATCTGTGTTGGTCTCGGCGATAGGGGGAGGAAGGGGGAGAAAGTGGGAGGGCGGGTGGCCTCCTCCTTCCTCTTTTATCGCTTGCATTGTTGATTCATCCGATATTATTGGGTTTGTAATTAGTAAACTGTATTATTATTCTTTTGTGAGAGGGGGAGGAAGTGGGAGGGTGCGCCGCCTCCTCCTTACTCTTTTATTTCTTTCATTGTTAGTTTAACCGTTATTATTGCGCTTATGAGTAAAAATGAGTATTATCGATCTATATTATTGATCCGTATGTACATCTTGTAGATGATCAAGGGTTTACACCACCTTCGCGCTCGGAAAAATAGGTATAAAATAAAAACAATTTTTACGCAGCTATGAATTATATAAAATAATTTTCATGTCACACATATACACAGTAGTCTTCTGAATGATTTTAAATAATGACGAATAAACAAAAAGTATGAAATGACGGAGATATGAGCCATCGGGTAGGACAGCTCCTTTCTGGAATCATTGCTGATGGTGTACTTATTTTCTCTGTCAGGCATCGTCTCCAGAATGAAACATAAGTTTTTTCTCATTTAAACAGGTAATAACTGCGATGTAGCATGAGCAGAAATTTCTGACAATCCTTTCGTAGAAATGACAGCTGTTGAAAAAAATAATAAAAAAATCAGTTTTTTTTTTCAAATAGTCATTTCTACATAACGAGATCGATATGAAAATCATTTGCGTCAAACATTGTACTTGACACGCTGTTAGTTATACTCTCATATGTAATTGTGTGTATTGTCGTCGCAACGATTAGTTTGAAGTATAATGATAGTTTTAGGTAATTTCCGAACTTGAAAAATGACAAATATCCAGTTTTCAGTGATATACGTAATATATTACACGTATAACGATACATCTACAATTGTTAATTGAATTGAATAATCATACGTTAAGATTGTTTATCCAATAAACATGTATTATTATAGTGAATCGGCGCAATCTTCCATTACTATCGTTCGAAGTTGTAAAAAATTAATCAGCGAATCATTTTCTCCTGTCCTTTCCTTGCCAATAGGTCGAAAATCATTGAAGGTGCAAAAGTTGGCGCACGGGGTGACGAATGGTATCGCCATCTCGCGGTCACATTGCCGAACTAATTTTGCTAATTACGCCTCACAATATGCAATCCCCAGTTATGGACGACCGCAATGACCCGCGGGTTGCAGACTACGAGCGGTACCGACGTTATCGACACATGATATGATTGGCACATGACGTTACCGGCAGAAAATAGTTCGACAATGCGACCGCGATATGGCGCTATCATTCGTCGCTCAGCGACAACTTACCGATGAAGAGCGGTGACCTAGATAATTGTCAGCGCCTGCGACAGTCGGGAACTTGTGTGGTTTGGGGCGAATTAACCAACGTACTCCTTGACTCCGTGGAATATCTCACTGAGATTGTTTTCGATCGTTCATTCGAGTGAATTACCTATGACTCTATGTGGATAATTATCCGTTTTCTCCGTCACCGGTGTTAGCGGATGCGAAAAAGCACTCGAGGAGATGCTTTAACTTCCTCCGAAGGTATCTTTCGCTACGGCTAGCAGATAGCACGGAGACGATTCATTTATTTCGGATGGCCAGCGTCAAGTTAGTCAACAATCTGTACGTTACGACGTTCCGCTAACGAGGAGATTCACAATTCGGGAATGCTTACATCAAGAAAAGTACGTTCGACGTATCATGTGAGTTTGAAATATTCTATTTCAATATTCTACCGGCACAATGAATAATTGAGAATTTTCAAAGCTCGTTTATAGCAAGAGAAATCTAGTCAAATCACTTCAAATTCAAAAATTGTCTATGATACTTTCTTGAGAGATTTTACGTGTCGCGTATTTCTATCGACAAAGAAAGCGACAATTATTGGATTGCTACCGGCGGATTTTGATTATCAACGGCGAAATCGTTCATTTTCGAGTATATTTGATCCGTACCCAAGTAATAACTATGTGAAAATCGAAATTTCCGACAGACATAACCTCTCGTACAGCTGTTTCCTGTACGAACATTATAGTGGTGCTTGTATGGGGTCTGAAACAAATTTCACGTTGAAGCCCGTCAAATCAGCCCCAAATCGTGATAAAAAATGCCCTAATTTTTTGAGATTTTTATTTGATTCCCTTCGTCTCCCTGTTTGATCAATAATTTTCAAGTGATTCAAAAACACGCCTTTTCACCATATTCCGTACTAAATTCCAATTCAAGGCTAATCATAGGCAAAACAAACCCATATTCTCGAACATACATACTCCCTGACGTTTGCATAAGAAATCTGAGAACATTTCAAATGTAATCATCAATCAGCATCTTCTCATAGACCGAAGAATCAGACAATTCAGCATTTTTGAGACGATCATATAATTCATCCTAATTTCTATCGTTGAAAATTATCTGAAAATCTTGAAGCATTGCACATGATTGTATAATTTCTCGAGTATTGAGAATTGATCGCCCCCTAAGAAATCGAAAAAGATAGATTCGTCAATGTTGAGAAAAAAAAAAATTTCAGCAGTATATTTCATCGATTAGATTCAGAACGCGATTCGTATCGTAGGTGAGATTGAAAGACGAATAGTCAGTCTCTCAGAGCCGCATCAAGATAGGTGTTGAATTAGAAGCGGTAATAAATAGGTTCGTAACGGAAGAGAAAAAACTACAGAATCTCTTTCGAGTCGGTTATATTATTATATTATATTATTATTATCGGTGATATTATTAGTTACTCCTAATTTATTCTGTAGTTAATTCCCGAACGTACCACAAATATTCACGGACAGAGTTTTAAAAACGGTTGGGTCATTTGCAATCAGTCTCAGGTAAGAGCAACATTTAGTGTTCAATGATCCCTGAGTGTTTGAATCAATAAAGCCTGGTGAATTCATATTTGAAGTCTAGGAAGAGGGAGAGTTAAGTTGGTACATCGGTTTCACCGGATAACTGGATGATAAAAAAAAAAAACTTTACGGTGGGGCGTGAGGCTAATTTAGTGATTTGAGCCAACTGAAGAGGCGCTAGCGGCGCTGCGCGCAGCACCACCCTGCGGGCATTCTCGGCGTAACTTAGGACGCCACGACACGACGCCTTTCGACGCCATTACAGTTGATTACAGTTGTTGTTTGGCGTCTGACTGGTCTCATAGTTTAGGTTTGGTGTTATAATTTGACCCACGCGTCTTTGTCGAGGTGAGAAATTGTGATCTTGCGATTCAACGATCATAAATAATTATCCAAGTGAAGTGGACGGTTTAATTTCGTTCGCCGTGAAGTTGCATGCCAGTTCGAATTCTTCTCTCGACTTGTCTCGACCGGTCGGTGGTGGGTGGTGTCTATGTTCGTCCCTCGTTAATAACCGTAAATTCTTTAATTCTTCGTGCAATAATATCGAGTCGTGATCAAATTCTTCGGAAATATGATTCAATCAGATCGGAAAAGGAGCGGGAGAATAATTATCTCCAGTAAATCAATGTTTTTGAGCTGAAAAATTGACGTAAACATAGTGAAAAAAAGTGAACATAGTTTCTCTTCTCAAAAGTTCGAGCATGCTATTCATTTCCGATGAAACGTTTTACAAACATACAGATCCGAGTCAAAGTTTTTCAACCGTTCCGGCAGTTTGACGTGAATTGTTATTTTTACTCGTAAGTAGCCAACAATTGTGTATCTTTCGAATAAATTATGATATAATACTCGATTACAATCAACAGTATCGTAAAATTGTTGATCTACGTATAATCGTGTTTGAAACGTAGTCTGAGAACAAAAATTTACATCTTATTCGACTGATGCAATGTAGCGTAGCCATCTTGATCTCTTTCATTCTTTCGAAGATGGCCGCCAGTCGAGGACGCTATAACATTCTATTTCAATATATTAAACGAATCTTCGTTGACGGAACAATTACTTTATCACAGAAGACGAGTCGAATTCTGGTATGTGTACAGTGACCGGTATTTTTGAGTTGTGAAACAGTGGTTTTTCCGGGCCAAGGCGCGATCTTATAGTCAGAGGAATAGCGAGAGTAACGGATTGTTTTTCTTTTGTTTTCCACGAGTTATTTTATCATCGCGCGTTTGAATCGAGCAGTCGGCGGCTCCTTTCTCATTAACGTTGTATCTTATTGTTTTTCAGCCTACAACGATGTCCGTTCGAATCATCGCCGCTGCGAGTCCAGACGTGCCGTGCGGAACTGACGCGTAAGTAAATAACCTCTTTACACAACTCACCGCACATTGTAATTTCACGTATTATTACTAGACGTTTGATAATCTTCAATTTCGGATATCGGCATTTTTGTTTTTTGTTTTTTGTTTTTTTTCTTTCTCCGCCCCAGTCAAGTTAATTATCGGCAAAGACCGTTGCCAGTCCAGTCGATCTTCGATTTCAATTTTTCTCATCTTTCGAAATAACTTTCGAAATATTTGTTCGCGATCTCAGAGATAACTCGTTGAATCTTATCCTACGCGCGTCAACCGCGTGTCGCGTGTATAAGCAGGTGCAAGCTTGTCTCGATTGGTTTTAATTTCTTTTATTTTTTATTTTTTAATTTATTCTCAACGTTAGAGGAATCCTATATATATTATTGGTGAAGTTATATTACACACGCCGTCCGGTAGGCATTATTTCCTCTATCATAGATTGGTTTCGACGTAACGTACCCGAACGCACGTTAGTAGACTCGGGTTCGCTGACAATATTTTGCGCCTCAGGTCGACCGACCTGAACTGAACCGCTGTAAGCTCTCTGTTAATGTACACCGGGGTCTACCGCCACTTAGTTTCGCTGGATTCGTGCGAACGGATCCAATGGAACAATTTCTTTAATAAAACCTCAATTCTACCTCTTGTTTCGATAATTTCAATTCCAAAAATGTCTTGGAATTGCACACGTTACATATTTGTTATTATTCGTACATGGTAGACCCCGAGTGATCGCCAGTTGTCTAGGCTCTGGAAGATAGGGGACGATTTGTGCCTATGTGATTTCGTACTAAAAGAAAGAGTCATAAGTCATAAGGATTTAACGGAGGCTTGCGGCGGCGTGTTGGCACGCTGGGAGATATCACAGAGAAACCTCTATAGCTTTCTCTGTCTGGTTCTTTCATCGTTCCACGGTTTCGCGGTCTGGCCTGTAGCGTACAATTTGCAGCGAATCTTTTTTCTTTTCTCCATCGATCGACGGCGCTTCGGAGAAGAGGACGGCGGTGAGGGTCGCCGCTGTCTCGGGTTAGTCCGATTCAGCGGCTGTCCTCACTTTGTTCCATCACACTAGACTGTCAAGCCCTGTACTTCGGGTGCGATCGGTGAAAACACAGCCGTGGCTGACAACTCGAGTCGGGGATCGATCCATGTTCTCCGTAGCGTCCCGGTCGCCGCGGCCCGGTTCATTCTCACAAGTAGCTTTTTTTTCTGCGCGGGTACGCCGGGGTTAGGAAAGAAACTCTCTCGCACGCCCGTTGGTGTCTTTTTTTTTATCTTTTATTTTTTATTCATAATTTTTCTTCTTCAAGACTTGAGATATCGCACAAAGTTGCGAAGCTGTAAATTCAGATTAATTTTAACGAAAGAACTTCCAAAAGGGACACGCAGGCCTGCTTATACACACGGATCCGACTGGCTTAGTATACGCGTTACCGCCGAAATGATCTATGCGGTATCGAGAGAGTATCTCGATCGAACTATTCGATTCCGAAGTTAGAAACGTATCGAGATGCGAAATGGGAAAGATTATCAGACGTCTTTCGAAAATCTCGTTTGAGAATAACGATCGAAATAATACCACTGGGATGTAATTTTATGGATCTCTGGTTGTCCACGATGATCTTGGAAGTATAAATAATGTAACTGATGATTCGTTCTGTTCATCCTTCTAACGCCTGTCCGTTTCTCTATGTTTCATGTGCGTTTCGCTCTATCCTGCCTAAAAAAAAATTCTTCGAGACCGAGTTGCATGGAAAGCTATCGGCGAAGCTGGGACAAGCTGCATCTGTCGAGGATCCTGGAGAAGAAGAGACAATAGTGAAGGAGGAATGGAAACGATTATCCGAGTCTGAAAATTCTAGAGATGCTGCTGAAACGCATGGGGACAGATTCTGGCGGCAGAATATACAAATCCAATCTTATCGATAAATGAAATGAATGGTAAACAGCATTTTTAATTGCATTTTGCTTTATTAATAGAATTTAATCATTGTCCGACTCGAATCAGTGCCTACATTTATGATTTTCAATGTTTCTTCTTCATGTGAAAATATCGCTAATCTTTGAATACTATATGAATGCGTTCGTAAAATAAATATTTTGCTTCTCTTTTATGTTTCTATTAGATTGTCATAAACCAGGCATGGACAGGACCGATTATGAGGGGATTATGCCCAGAAGTAGCGACCAGGTAAGATCGCGATATATTTTTATTAATAATCTTCTTACCCTAATACCCCCTTGCCCATGTAAACCCTATGTATTGAAACACGTCATGTTAACGAATCTTGATTTTCTACTATATTGGAGAATTGAAAATACCTCGAGAGGATTCCCAAACTTGATCAGTCGATTACTGCATTGAAATTCAAATTTATCGGCATTTCAATATCTTTCTTTCCATTTTTCAGTCAAGCGCCTTCACATTGAAACTGATGGAAGTAGCACTTGAGCCGATCCAAACCTGTTCTGGTATGCCGAGAGCCAAGCACACACATCCGGGTGCAATTGCCCTAACCCTACTCGGCAGCGTCGGTGAGTCTCATGATTTTTGGTAACGGGCTTTCTTTTCTTGATATTCTCTTCTCTTTGTCGCGTAGCGTGGCGGTAACATAGTACAATCTTCGATTTCTCAGCTCAATTCAGATAGGCTCATTCCGAGACTTATATCCAAGTTTATCACTCGTGAGTGTAAATAATTAGCGGGACGTTCAATCATCTCACTGGAGCAGTCCTGCTAGGAAAGATTCGACAGAGTGGTGACTGATGATGAGTATCAAATTTCTTAATATATATATATAATCTATTCCCTTGTATATTTTACAGCTCTTATAAGTCTTACAAGTCTTATAGGTTTCACGAGATTTACGAATTAAATTTTTTTCCATGTATTTCTATCCTTTCTTCTCTCTCGTGTTATTATTATTATTACTAACTGTTGTGTTTTTCTAATTAATCATAACTGTTCTGTTGAATATTAACGTAGTGCTTTGAAAATTATTTTGCTGTATATTTCTTATGTATTGCTGTGAAAAATGACCGTTTGTGTTACTTTCTGATTAATTCATTTATCGTCTCATTAAAACTATTCATTTATTGAAATTTAAATAACACTCGTTACATTTTACAGCTCTTACAGGTTTTACAGGTTTTACAGGCTTTACAGGTTTTACAGGTTTTACAGGTTTTACAGGTTTCATAGGTTTCACAGGTTTCACGAGATCTACCAATTCTATTGTTTCTGTGCTTTTCTGTTCCTGCTTCCCTCTCGTGTAATTAATGTTATTACTGTTTCTTTTTTTATTATATCATTATAATTCTTTATTGCATACCGTTATGGTGTTACCATTTTGAAAGTCTTATATCCTATTAAACTTCATATATCATATTGTTTCTTACTTCTAATTTCCCATCATTTTTGTGTCTTTCCTTATTTAGTTACATTAATATTCTTTGTTTCTTTGCTCTGAGTAAGCTGACTTAGTCTTTATTGTTTCTTTTTTTGATTAATCATAACTATTGTGAAAATTGTTTTGCTGTATCTC
This sequence comes from Tenthredo scrophulariae, assembly GCA_963978835.1. NCBI lineage: Eukaryota > Metazoa > Arthropoda > Insecta > Hymenoptera > Tenthredinidae > Tenthredo > Tenthredo scrophulariae. The sequence continues at coordinate 30,877,065 of OZ022228.1, forward strand.
TCTTATGTATTGCCGTGAAAAATGATCGTTTGTGCTTCTTTCTAATTAATTAGTTTATCAGATCTCATTAAAACTATTCCTTTATTGACATTTAAATAATACTCGTTACATTTTACAGCTCTTAGAGGTTTTACAGGTTTTATAGGTTCCACGAGATCTACGAATTTTATTGTTTCCGTGCTTTTCTATTCTTTCTTCTCTCTCGTGTCATTAATGCTATTAATAACTGTTTCTTTTTTTCAATTATTCATAATTATTCTGAATATTATTCGCGTGCTGCTTGAAAATTATTTTGCTGTATATTTCTTATGTATTGCTGTGAGAACTGATTGTTTGTGTTACTTTATAATTGATCCATTTATCGTCTCTCACTAAAACTATGTATGAAATTTGAATAATATTCGTTTTATTCTATAGCTCCGACAGGTTTCACAGGTTCTACGAGTTCTTCAAGTTCTACAAAATCTGCGGGTTTCATCAATTTAATATTGTTTCGAATTAAGATGTTTACTTTTCAGGCGGGGGGTGGTGTTGGTTGCCTTCTCGTGGTGCCCCCTGAACAAATGCGCTGATTTCATGGTTTAACAGACAATAATAATACCAAGAAATGTTGCATATTGAATAGTCGTAGAATTTCGTATACATGGGTCATGCTAGTCAGCGCATTTGACCAAACAACCAACTTTTTAGTTAATAAGACCAGTATTTCGTATTTCACACAGTTATCGTAGAATTATTGCACCCCACTCTACTCTGTACTTCATTTATTACTGCATGTTAAAATCTAACACGCATGATTTAATTATACCTCTTATGTTTCACTGGTCTTTCCAATCTTTCCGCTCTTTTGTCTCCGTGTCTTTCGGGGTCGTTCTCGTGTTTCAGGGTCGTTCGCGAGTTTCGGGGGTCTCTCGCGTGTTTCGGGGTCTTTGGTGCCGTCCGGTTCCTCGGATCCCTCGTGTCTTTCACGTCTGTTGGGTTTTTCGAGGGTCTCTCGCGTATTTCGGATTCTTTGGTGCCGTCCGGTTCCTCGGATCCCTCGTGTCTTTCACGTCTGTTGGGTTTTCGAGGGTCTCTCGCGTGTTTCGGATTCTTTGGTGCCATTAGGTTCCTCGGATCCCTCGTGTCTTTCACGTCTGTTGGGTTTTTCGAGGGTCTCTCGCGTATTTCGGATTCTTTGGTGCCGTCCGGTTCCTTGAATCCCGCGTGTCTTTCACGTCTTTTGCGTCTTTTAGAGTCTTTTGCGTCTTTCGCGTCTCTCTTGCTCTCCTTCCTTCGACTTCTCTCTCTCTCTCTCTCTCTCTCCTCTTTCTGCGGCAAGGTGCTGGTTTATCTCAACTTAATTTCAATTAGTTTAGCTAGACGTAAGTGCACTGTAAGCATGTAACTATTTTGTACTTTCACAATGTGTTGTACTTTTTCGTTTCCCGACATAACGGGAATATTAATTAACTATTCTATTCTAGTCTTTCGTGTCCCTCCTGTCTTTGGGGTCCCTTGGTCTTTTCGGGGTCTCCCGATTCTACACGATTCACATATTTCATTCATACTTTGCCCTTTTTATGTCCTCAATATTCCATGCATTAATATTTACGTACTTCATTTATTATTGTATGTTAAAATTAAACACGCATAATTAATTTATACCTTTAACGTTTTACAGATCTCATATAGGTTCCACGAGATCTACGAATTTTATTGTTTCCGTGCTTTTCTATTCTTTCTTCTCTCTCGTGTCATTAATGCTATCAATAACTGTTTCTTTTTTTTAATTATTCATAATTATTCTGAATATTATTCGCGTGCTGCTTGAAAATTATTTTGCTGTATATTTCTTATGTATTGCTGTGAGAACTGATTGTTTGTGTTACTTTATAATTGATCCATTTATCGTCTCTCACTAAAACTATGTATGAAATTTGAATAATATTCGTTTTATTCTATAGCTCCGACAGGTTTCACAGGTTCTACGAGTTCTTCAAGTTCTACAAAATCTGCGGGTTTCATCAATTTAATATTGTTTCGAATTAAGATGTTTACTTTTCAGGCGGGGGGTGGTGTTGGTTGCCTTCTCGTGGTGCCCCCTGAACAAATGCGCTGATTTCATGGTTTAACAGACAATAATAATACCAAGAAATGTTGCATATTGAATAGTCGTAGAATTTCGTATACATGGGTCATGCTAGTCAGCGCATTTGACCAAACAACCAACTTTTTAGTTAATAAGACCAGTATTTCGTATTTCACACAGTTATCGTAGAATTATTGCACCCCACTCTACTCTGTACTTCATTTATTACTGCATGTTAAAATCTAACACGCATGATTTAATTATACCTCTTATGTTTCACTGGTCTTTCCAATCTTTCCGCTCTTTTGTCTCCGTGTCTTTCGGGGTCGTTCTCGTGTTTCAGGGTCGTTCGCGAGTTTCGGGGGTCTCTCGCGTGTTTCGGGGTCTTTGGTGCCGTCCGGTTCCTCGGATCCCTCGTGTCTTTCACGTCTGTTGGGTTTTTCGAGGGTCTCTCGCGTATTTCGGATTCTTTGGTGCCGTCCGGTTCCTCGGATCCCTCGTGTCTTTCACGTCTGTTGGGTTTTCGAGGGTCTCTCGCGTGTTTCGGATTCTTTGGTGCCATTAGGTTCCTCGGATCCCTCGTGTCTTTCACGTCTGTTGGGTTTTTCGAGGGTCTCTCGCGTATTTCGGATTCTTTGGTGCCGTCCGGTTCCTTGAATCCCGCGTGTCTTTCACGTCTTTTGCGTCTTTTAGAGTCTTTTGCGTCTTTCGCGTCTCTCTTGCTCTCCTTCCTTCGACTTCTCTCTCTCTCTCTCTCTCTCTCCTCTTTCTGCGGCAAGGTGCTGGTTTATCTCAACTTAATTTCAATTAGTTTAGCTAGACGTAAGTGCACTGTAAGCATGTAACTATTTTGTACTTTCACAATGTGTTGTACTTTTTCGTTTCCCGACATAACGGGAATATTAATTAACTATTCTATTCTAGTCTTTCGTGTCCCTCCTGTCTTTGGGGTCCCTTGGTCTTTTCGGGGTCTCCCGATTCTACACGATTCACATATTTCATTCATACTTTGCCCTTTTTATGTCCTCAATATTCCATGCATTAATATTTACGTACTTCATTTATTATTGTATGTTAAAATTAAACACGCATAATTAATTTATACCTTTAACGTTTTACAGATCTCATATAGGTTCCACGAGATCTACGAATTTTATTGTTTCCGTGCTTTTCTATTCTTTCTTCTCTCTCGTGTCATTGATGTTATTAATAACTGTTTCTTTTTTTAATTATTCATAATTATTCTGAATATTATTCGCGTGCTGCTTGAAAATTATTTTGCTGTATATTTCTTATGTATTGCTGTGAGAACTGATTGTTTGTGTTACTTTATAATTGATCCATTTATCGTCTCTCACTAAAACTATGCATGAAATTTGAATAATATTCGTTATATTCTATAGCTCCGACAGGTTTTTCAGGCTCTACGAGTTCTTCAAGTTCTACAAAATCTGCGGGTTTCATCAATTTAATATTGTTTCGAATTAAGATGTTCACTTTTCAGGCGGGGGGTGGTGTTGGTTGCCTTCTCGTGGTGCCCCCTGAACAAATGCGCTGATTTCATGGTTTAACAGACAATAATAATACCAAGAAATGTTGCATATTGAATAGTCGTAGAATTTCGTATACATGGGTCATGCTAGTCAGCGCATTTGACCAAACAACCAACTTTTTAGTTAATAAGACCAGTATTTCGTATTTCACACAGTTATCGTAGAATTATTGCACCCCACTCTACTCTGTACTTCATTTATTACTGCATGTTAAAATCTAACACGCATGATTTAATTATACCTCTTATGTTTCACTGGTCTTTCCAATATTTCCGCTCTTTTGTCTCCGTGTCTTTCGGGGTCGTTCTCGTGTTTCAGGGTCCTTCGCGAGTTTCGGGGGTCTCTCGCGTGTTTCGGGGTCCTTGGTGCCGTCCGGTTCCTCGGATCCCTCGTGTCTTTCACGTCTGTTGGGTTTTTCGAGGGTCTCTCGCGTATTTCGGATTCTTTGGTGCCGTCCGGTTCCTTGGATCCCGCGTGTCTTTCACGTCTTTTGCGTCTTTTAGAGTCTTCTGCGTCTTTCGCGTCTCTCTTGCTCTCTTCCTTCGACTTCTCTCTCTCTCTCTCTCTCCTCTTTCTGCGGCAAGGTACTGGTTTATATCAACTTAATTTCAATTAGTTTAGCTAGACGTAAGTGCACTGTATGCATGTAACTATTTTGTACTTTCATAATGTGTTTGACTTTTTCGTTTCCCGACATAACGGGAATATTAATTAACTATTCTATTCTAGTCTTTCGTGTCCTTCCTGTCTTCGGGGTCCCTTGGACTTTTCGGGGTCTCCCGATTCTACACGATTCACATATTTCATTCATACTTTGCCCTTTTTATGTCCTGAATATTCCATGCATTGATATTTACGTACTTCATTTATTACTGTATGTTAAAATTAAACACACATAATTGATTTATACCTTTAACGTTTTACAGGTCTCATATAGGTTCCGCGAGATCTACGAATTTTATTGTTTCCGTGCTTTTCTATTCTTTGTTCTCTCTCGTGTCATTGATGTTATTAATAACTGTTTCTTTTTTTAATTATTCATAATTATTCTGAATATTATTCGCGTGCTGCTTGAAAATTATTTTGCTGTATATTTCTTATGTATTGCTGTGAGAACTGATTGTTTGTGTTACTTTATAATTGATCCATTTATCGTCTCTCACTAAAACTATGTATGAAATTTGAATAATATTCGTTATATTCTATAGCTCCGACAGGTTTTACAGGCTCTACGAGTTCTTCAAGTTCTACACAATCTGCGGGTTTCATCAATTTAATATTGTTTCGAATTAAGATGTTCACTTTTTAGGCGGGGGGTGGTGTTGGTTGCCTTCTCGTGGTGCCCCCTGAACAAATGCGCTGATACAAGCCAGACACTTGCCTTTGCGAATGACCTGAAATGTTGCTCGTTAAATAGTCGCATAATTACTTATACACGGGTCATGCTAATCAGCGCATTTGACTAAACAACCAACTATTCAGTCAATAAAGCGGGTATTTTGTATTTCACGCAGTTATCGTAGAATTATTGCATCCCACCCTGACAATTGTTCAGAATCCACTCCACTCCACTCCACTCGATTGCAGAGAATCGGCTGATGCTATGAAGTTCAGTGACCTTTGCGTCGCCAATGAGTTAACATGTGTTATTCGTGAGAGCGTCCGCCAAATGAAATTTATCTTTTCTTCAAGTTTTACACGTTGCGTATTCCTACCAGCAGACTCCGATTGTAATTGGAGAAATTGTTATGTCCCCAACCATATTTTCTATTCTTTTTACCGCGAATAACAATGTGCAAGTTGATATTTCTTACAACATATGTAAAGTTTCATTGAAACTTGAAATAATTATCATCTCAGTATATTAATGATTACTTCAAATTGTACTTCGAAATTTCTTTATTCCTTCCTTCTATTTTTTAACAGCATTATTGTTTGACAGACAGCTCAATGGTCATTTCCAACACCACGTAGCTTTTCGCGAATGAATATGCAAACAACATAGATACTTCTGCCGCAAGGCTCTGTCGATCAGGGTATTACATGACGTGATAGTATAGACAGTGCTACTTGGGGAAGCTTGGATTGAAACAGATTTCAATGTTTGTTCAAAAACTCTTGATTCATAGATACTAGAGGTCATTGAAGACGAAAATAACCTCTGATTATTTACATAAAATGATAACTAAACCAGCGCATATAGTCCAATCGAGTGTATAATTAGAATAATGAAATTTAACGATATTTTTTCAGCTTCTGTAATTTATTTGGTTTCTCGAAATTGACTAAACATTCAGTAACTCGTGTGTTCGCGCGTATAACGATATGTTGTTGCTTTTTGCCTATTTTCTTTTTTTTTTTTTTTCTTCATTGAGTCACACGTCACGCGTGGTCAATGGCTAGCTCGTGTTGTTTACGGATCTCAGCAAGCTTAATTCCCCCCCGCCCCGTGTCTACCTGATTGCCAGCACTACGAACAACGTCAGTCTGCTCTCGGACCTGGCGTTGCGCGGACGTATCGCGGTCGCAAGACTCCCGATGTATAGCTCAACGAATTTGTGCTCACCTTTTCATACATTCGCTATACCAAACCGTAACTGCACTCGATTCATGCCGTGTTTCAACCGAAAACCCAATCGTGTTGAATGTTTGTGTGGTATTTTTTGTAGTACACTGATGTAAAAATTATGTATCTTGAGGGATGGACCACGTGCTCCAGTGACAGCTGCTGTTGCTGCTTCGACTACAACTGCGGACTCTTCGTACCGGCTGTTCTAGGACGCTCACGTTCGAGGTATGAGATAGTTTTTTTTTTCTTTTTAGGGATACTCGTCATTAGGCCTTATAGATCATAATTTCCACAGATAAACAACGAGCAGTCATTCACACCTCTGGTTCAAACAGGGCTGACCAGTCATTCATCTCGTCTAACTTTGAACTGCTCCTATTCGATCGTCGTGCCGATATGATTGGACTCCTGATTCGTTTGTAGGCACATACGAATTTCGGGAAGAAAGTCTGACACTTTTCGCGATGTACTACGATCTGCAAGACATGCCATCGCTACATCACATATTTTTTCACCGGTGAACGTGCGGGGATAAGATGCCCCTCCACCTTATTAATATCAGGTAACATACCTTTCCCCCATTTTAATTCACGAACGATTTATCAATTTATGAACTCTGCATACGTAGTCGAGACTTGGATCCAGAGATCCAGAAAAAAAATGAAGAATGCGAATAAATTGATATTGGAAGATCAATGAGATGTATGACATTGAAACTTGAGATTTCATCGAGTATCTGTTTATTAGTAATAATGTCGAATCCGCTCGGATGTCGGCATAAAAAAAAAAAAAATCAACTGCACGTAGTTTCGATAACGCCGTGCTAAGACTGCGAGCAACGCGATATGAAATGACACGCCATGCAATGAAATGAAGTGAAACCAAATAACATGAACATCAACCAACGAAAGAATAAAGTCGAAATGAAATCAGGAACAAGGGAATGAAAAAAAAGGTTGAACAACGGTGGTTCTATTAAACCGCTTCAAAGGAGTATGAGCCCCGAATACATTTATACTACAATTATTATCACTCATGATCGACACGATATTATATTAATTGTGACTTTTCGGTCTTTGTTCCTCTGTGAACTAGCTTTGTATAAAAATATGAAATTGGTCCACAGGATGGTATCGGACGAGCCGGGGAATGGATTCGTTTACACACAGCGCCGAACGACCGGAGAATCTCTGAAGATTCTTCCAGAGGAAGGACCCTACATTTTCTCCAAGATGCCGCACCACAAGGACAGCGTGGGAATGTCGCCGGCTGCTTCAGCCAACTAGTTTAATTAGAGTATATGGTATATACTATATAGTATATAGTATATAATATACTATATCGTGTGTGCGATATAGTATATAATATACTATATCGTATGTGCGATATAGTATATGATGCGTATCTATAATGTGAATACCATACAGTATATTTCCTATAGTATATAGTTTATATAATTTTGTGCCCTCTGCACTGTCATGAGTGTCATATCTAGTGACGATATAATTTCATTGTAATATTTTCAATAGGCATGAGTTCACATTATAGATACATATCAGACTTAGTAACTATGTAGTATAACATTGTGATTAATGTAATTAGCTGTTGGAATAAATTTGCCGAATCGATGATTAGATTATTATATTTTACGTATGATACGTATGTACATACGGCGGACTTTCCTCCCTGGTGGGGCGTTAGGAGGGGGTGGGGGGTTTTTTTTTAGCCCCCATCCCCTCCGCGCCCCTCCAGGGAGGCAAGGCCGTTTTTTTTTTTGATCGCGAAGGCAGTTTAATTCTCTAGCTTTATTATTAGCTATTAGTGAGCTAGTATTTGCAAGTATTTTAGAGATCTGTGTTGGTCTCGGCGATAGGGGGAGGAAGGGGGAGAAAGTGGGAGGGCGGGTGGCCTCCTTCTTCCTCTTTCCTTGCCAATAGGTCGAAAATCATTGAAGGTGCAAAAGTTGGCGCACGGGGTGACGAATGGTATCGCCATCTCGCGGTCACATTGCCGAACTAATTTTGCTAATTACGCCTCACAATATGCAATCCCCAGTTATGGACGACAGCAATGACCCGCGGGTTGCAGACTACGAGCGGTACCGACGTTATCGACACATGAGATGATTGGCACATGACGTTACCGGCAGAAAATAGTTCGACAATGCGACCGCGATATGGCGCTACCATTCGTCGCTCAGCGACAACTTACCGATGAAGAGCGGTGACCTAGATAATTGTCAGCGCCTGCGACAGTCGGAAACTTGTGTAGTTTTGCGTCGAATTAACCAACGTACTGCTTGACTCCGTGGGATATCTCACAGAGATTGTTTTCGATCGCTCATTCGAGTGAATCGGATCGAAAAGATGCGGGAGTATAATTATTGTCAGTAAATCAATATTTTTGAGCTCCTTTTTCATTAACATTGTATCTTATTGTTTTTCAGCCTACAACGATGTCCGTTAGGATTCATCGCCGCTGCGAGTCCAGACGTGCCGTGCGGAACTGACGCGTGAGTACATAACCTCTTTAAAAATCTCACCGCACATTGTCATTTCACGTATTATATTACGTAGACGTTTGATAATCAGTTCAATTTCGTATATCGGCATTTTTGTTTTGTTTTTTTCTTCACCTTTTCCGCCCCACCCGAGTTAATTATCGGCAAAGACCGTTGCCAGTCCAGTCGATCTTCGGTTTCAATTTTTCTCATCTTTCGAAATAACTTTCGAAATATTTGTTCGCGTTCGCGGAGATAACTCGTTGAATTTTGTCCTACGCGTGTCAACCGCGTGTCGCGTGTATAAGCAGGTGCAAGCTCGTCTCGATTGGTTTTAATTTCTTTTATTTTTTATTTTTTTCAATTTCTTCTCAACGTCAGAGAAATGCTATATATATATTATTGGGAAAGTGATACGACACGCGCCGTCCGGTAGGCGTTATTCCCTCTATCATAGATTAGTTTCGACGTAACGTACCCGAACGCACGTTAGTAGACTCGGGTTCGCTGACAATATTTTGCGCCTCAGGTCGACCGACCTGAGACAGAACCGCTGTAAGCTCTCTGTTAATGTACACCGGGGTCTACCGCCACTCAGTTTCGCCAAATTCGTGCGAACGAACCCATTGTAACAATTTCTCTAATAAAACGTCAATTCTACCTCTCGTGTTTCGATAATTTCAATTCCAGAAATGTCTTGGAATTGCACACGTTACATATTTGTTATTATCCGTACATGGTAGACCCCGAGTGATCGCCAGTTGTCTAGGCTCTGGAAGATAGGGGACGATTTGTGCCTATGTGATTTCGTACTAAAAGAAAGAGTCATAAGTCATAAGGATTTAACGGAGGCTTGCGGCGGCGTGTTGGCACGCTGGGAGATACCACAGAGAAAGCTCGTCAGCTTTCTTTTTTGGTTCTTTCATCGTTCCACGGTTTCGCGGTCTGGCCTGTAGCGTACAATTTGCAACGAATCTTTTTTCTTTTCTCCATCGATCGACGGCGCTTCGGAGAAGAGAACGGCGGTGAGGGTCGCCGCTGTCTCGGGTTAGTCCGATTCAGCGGCTGTCCTCACTTTGTTCCATCACACTAGACTGTCAAGCCCTGTACTTCGGGTGCGATCGGTGAAAACACAGCCGTGGCTGACAACTCGAGTCGGGGATCGATCCATGTTCTCCGTAGCGTCCCGGTCGCCGCGGCCCGGTTCATTCTCACAAGTAGCTTTTTTTTCTGCGCGGGTACGCCGGGGTTAGGAAAGAAACTCTCTCGCACGCCCGTTGGTGTCTTTTTTTTTATCTTTTATTTTTTATTCTTCATTTTTCTTCTCCAAGACTTGAGATATCGCACAAAGTTGCAAAGCTCTAAATTCAGATTGATTTTAACGAAAGAACTTCCAAAGGGGACACGCAGGCCTGCTTATACACTCGGATTCGACTGGCTTAGTATACGCGTTACCGCCGAAATGATCTTTGCGGTATCGAGAGAGTATCTCGATCGAACTATTCGATTCAGAAGTTAGAAACGTATCGAGATGCGAAATGGGAAAGAATATCGGACGTCTTTCGAAAATCTTATTCGAGAATAACGACGGGATGTAATTTTCTAGATCTCCTAGAAACATAAATAATGTAACCGATTATTTTTATCGTATATTCTTCTGACGCTTGTCCCTTTCTCTATGTTTCATGCGCGTTCCGCTCCATCCTGCCTAAAAAAATTCATCGGACCGAGCCGCACGGGAAGCTGTCGACGAAGCTGCGACAACGAACATCCGTCGAGGATCCTGGGAGAAGGGGAGAAGGCGGCAGAAAGACCCAGGCTTGGTTATCTACTCTGCATCGGCGGCGGTGGATGCAGCGACGCGGTGAAAGGGAATAAATGGCAATTCGACGCTCTTTTCAAAACCTATGAAAATTCTCATTGGTCTGCAAAGAGTCGTAACAGCCTCGAATACGAATTTTCGATATCATTCGTTTGCCTAACCGCTCGACAGAGTCCAAGAGTTCAAGAATAAGGAATAAGTACTGGCTCTGTGTAACGTAAGCTACGTCGTAGATTCGAATTCCAAGTTTCAACGCGAGAGAATCAATTCGCAAAATACTTGAAAATAATATACCGACGATAATTATTCGAGAGTAGGCAATGTTTTATCACTATAGTACTTTTCCACGCTTGGAAATGGAATTTTGAAAGATAGGGATGAGAACAGCTCTAGTCACATAGCTATTATCTTTATTTTCTACAATGAGAAATTGATTTCTTTCAGACAACCTGAAGTAAAAGCAGATTGAGATCTGGACTCGATGGAATCACCCAACAAGATACGGTACGAAGAAAGCATGCCAGGAAACTGTTGGCGCATAGGATACTCCGGTTGTACGACGGAAAGAAGAGGATCAAAACATCCTGGATTCAAACGTAAGAGACTTTTCCACTACGGATGGACGGAACATGAGTTGGGGCAACTTTTACTCGTATAAAAGTCTACTTTTCGTCCATGGACTACGAAAATGACGCTATTCATTTAAGACTATGTCTGTTCCTCAAATGGAATATATCCAATAAGCTACTGTTATCTTAAGTCGGTCAGCAGACGATCTCTGACGATATTGCAGAACTCTGTCAGGAATCCTCGCGTCTTTATTGCAATATAGAAGTTCTTTTCGATGTTCTTTGGAGTTCCAACAGTTTCGAGCTCCTTACCAGCCAGTCAGAGTTGATTGTCGAAGTACCAACGCTCTTTTCAAACTGTTTGAAAATTGTTATCGATCCGCAAGGAGTTGCAACAGCCTCGGATACGAATTTTTGATATTATTCCTTCGCTCAACCACTCGAAAGAGTCTAACAATTCAAGAATAAGAAATGAGCACCAGCTCTGTGTAACGTAAGCTACGTCGTAGATTTAAATTTGAAGTGTTGACTCGAGAAAATCAATTTGCAAACAATTCCAATAGAATATACTGTTATATCGAACAGTCATTGGTATCCTGATCGAGCGAGAAGTCAATCTCTTATATCTCTCTCTTTTATTATTACTGCTTGCGTCTGTATTGCAATACTGAAGTTGTTTCCAAAGTTCCCGAGAGTTCAAACAGTTTCGAGCTCCTTACCATCCATTCTGAGCTGACTGTCGACGTACCAACGCTCTTTTGAAAATGTATAAAATTTTTCATTCGTCCGCAAAGTGTTGTAACAGCCTGGAATACGAATTTTCGACAATATCCCTTTGTCTATCTACTCGAAAAAGTCTTACTGTTGACGAATGAGAGAGAAATACCAACTCTGTGTAACCTGAGCTGTGTCGTAGATTCGAATTCCAAGTTTCAACGCCAGAAAATCAATTCGCAAAATACTTGGAAAGAATATACCGACGATGATTATTCGAGAGTAGGCAATGTTTTATCACTATAGTAATTTCCCACGTTTGGAAATGAAATTTCGAGAGATAGGGATGAAAACAGCTTTAGTTACATCTCTATGATGTTTATTTTCTACAATGAGAAATTGATTTCTTTCAGACGAGCCGAAGGAAAAGCAGATTGAGATCTGGACTGGAAGGAATCACCCAATAAGATACGGTACGAAGAAAGCATGCCATGAAACTGTTGGCGCAGAGGATACTCCGGTGGTACGACGGAAAGAAGAGGATCAAAACATTCTGGATTCAAACGTAAGAGACTTTTCCACTACGCATAGACGGTGCAGCATGAGTTGGGGTCAACTTTTACCTGTATAAAAGTCTACTTTTCGTCCATGGATTACAAAAATGGCGCTGTTCATCTAGGACTATGTCTGTTCCTCAAATGGAATATATCCAATAAGCTACTGTTATCTTAAGTCGGTCAGCAGACGATCTCTGACGATATTGCAGAACTCTGTCAGGAATCCTCGCGTCTTTATTGCAATATAGAAGTTCTTTTCGATGTTCTTTGGAGTTCCAACAGTTTCGAGCTCCTTACCAGCCATTCAGAGTTGATTGTGGGAGTACCAACGCTCTTTTCAAACTGTTTAAGAATTGTTATCGATCCGCAAGGAGTTGCAACAGCCTCGAACACAGATTTTTGCTATTATTCCTTTGCCTAACCACTCGAAAGAGTCTAACAATTCAAGAATAAGAAATGAGCACCAGCTCTGTGTAACGTAAGCTACGTCGTAGATTTAAATTTGAAGTGTTGACTCGAGAAAATCAATTTGCAAACTATTCCACAAGAATATACTGTTATATCGAACAGTCATTGGTATTCTGATCGAGCCAGAAGTCCATCTCTGATATCGGTCACTTTTATCATTACTACTCGCGTCTGTATTGCAATACAGAAGTTGTTTCCAAAGTTCCTGAAAGTTCAAACAGTTTCGAGCTCCTTACCATCCATTCTGAGCTGACTGTCGACGTACCAACGCTCTTTTGAAAATGTATAAAATTTTTCATTCGTCCGCAAAGTGTTGTAACAGCCTGGAATACGAATTTTCGACGTTATCCCTTTGTCTATCTACTCGAAAAAGTCTCACTGTTGACAAATGAGAGAGAAATACCAACTCTGTGTAACTTGAGCTGTGTCGTAGATTCGAATTCCAAGTTTCAACGCCAGAAAATCAATTCGCAAAATACTGGGAAAGAATATACCGACGATAATTATTCGAGAGTAGGCAATGTTTTATCACTATAGTACTTTTCCACGCTTGGAAATGAAATTTTGAAAGATAGGGATGAGATTAGCTCTAGTCACATAGCTATTATCTTCATTTTCTACAATGAGAAATTGATTTCTTTCAGACAACCTGAAGTAAAAGCAGATTGAGATCTGGACTCGATGGAATCACCCAACAAGATACGGTACGAAGAAAGCATGCCAGGAAACTGTTGGCGCAGAGGGTACTCCGGTGTTACGACGGAAAGAAAAGGATCAAAACATTCTGGATTCAAACGTAAGAGACTTTTCCACTACGCATAGACGGTGCAGCATGAGTCGGGGTCAACTTTTACCTGTATAAAAGTCTACTTTTCGTCCATGGACTACAAAAATGGCGCTGTTCATCTAGGACTATGTCTGTTCCTCAAATGGAATATATCCAATAAGCTACTGTTATTTTAAGTCTGTCAGCAGTCGATCTCTGACGATATTGCAGAATTCTGTCAGGAATCCTGGCGTCTTTATTGCAATACAGAAGTTCTTTTCGATGTTCTTCGAAGTTCCATCAGTTTCAAGCTCCTTACCAGCCAGTCAGAGTTGATTGTCGAAGTACCAACGCTCTTTTCAAACTGTTTGAAAATTGTTATCGATCCGCAAGGAGTTGCAACAGCCTCGGATACGAATTTTTGATATTATTCCTTCGCTCAACCACTCGAAAGAGTCTAACAATTCAAGAATAAGAAATGAGCACCAGCTCTGTGTAACGTAAGCTACGTCGTAGATTTAAATTTGAAGTGTTGACTCGAGAAAATCAATTTGCAAACAATTCCAATAGAATATACTGTTATATCGAACAGTCATTGGTATCCTGATCGAGCCAGAAGTCAATCTCTTATATCTCTCTCTTTTATTATTACTGCTTGCGTCTGTATTGCAATACTGAAGTTGTTTCCAAAGTTCCCGAGAGTTCAAACAGTTTCGAGCTCCTTACCATCCATTCTGAGCTGACTGTCGACGTACCAACGCTCTTTTGAAAATGTATAAAATTTTTCATTCGTCCGCAAAGTGTTGTAACAGCCTGGAATACGAATCTTCGACGTTATCCCTTTTTTTATCTACTCGAAAAAGTCTTACTGTTGACGAATGAGAGAGAAATACCAACTCTGTGTAACTTGAGCTGTGTCGTAGATTCGAATTCCAAGTTTCAACGCGAGAAAATCAATTCGCAGAATACTCGGAAAGAATATACCGACGATAATTATTCGAGAGTAGGCAGTGCTCTATTACTGTAGCACTTTTCCGAGCTTGGGGATCAAATTTTGAAAGATAGGGATGAGAACGGCTTTAGTTACATCGCTATTATCTCTATTTCCTACAATGAGAAATTGATTTCCTTAGCCGAATATTTGAAAACGCTTCGCTCATATATCGTCAGTTCGGAATATCACGGCCCCAACTCTCAGCTGAAGGCTCGTCGAATCCTAAACAGACGTGATTACTGAATTTCAATCAATCGCGAGAGATGTTATCATTACCTATATTTGTATTGTGAAATGTAAATGTTGTACGACGAGAAAGTTGGAACGACGAAGAAAAATAATGGTAATTTAAGATGCAACATAGATGTCCGACAGACATCATTGACCTAATCCCTGACCTTTTTTTGTGAGAAATCTGGAAGCATTTCGAATGTAATCATTAATCGACAGCATCTTTTCGTGGACCGAAGAATCGGAAAATTCAGCATTTTTTAAACGGTATAATCAATTTTTCAACTCTTTTACGCACAATTATCGAGAAATCACATAATATCGAATATGTTATCCGATGAAGAAATATTTATAAATTCTTGACGATTGAGAAAATCAAAAATTTGCCCCTCCAAAATTTTTGGCAGAGTCTATTTGATTTTTCAATTCTCTCGTTGAAAATTATTGGGAAATTTTGAAGCATTAGACACGATAGCTCCCAAACAATAGAAATTATAATCGCCCCCTAAGAATTCGAAATGGTAAACTGGTCAATTCTGAAAGTTTTTACGAAAAGTCCTTCATCCTTTAGATTCGGAACGTGATTCGTTTCGCAGGCGATTATTACACAGAGAATCAAAGAATTTACGGTATTTGACGAGCGACGTAACGAACGAGAAAAAAAAAAAAACTACCGAACCTCCTTCGAATCGGTTCATTCTAAATTACAGCCAAATTTTGGAATTTTTTCGATCGAGAAACTATTTCTAAACCTCCCTCTGAGATAAATCACCCGGGGACGTAATTTTATGACTACGCCCCTGAGTCGTCCCCGAGTCGCCCTTGAGTCGACCTTGAGTCGCGTGACGTAGTTTTCAATCATATGTTCAGGCGCATGCGCAGTTTGCGTTTCGTATATCGATAGCGCCGTTCGATTTTCGATACTTCGATCTCAATTTGAATACGTGACCTTGGCGACGCCAATCGACGTCCCGACGTCTCATAGTTTAGGTATGGTGTTATAATTTGACGTACGCGTCTTTGCCGAGGTAAGAAATTGTGATCTTGCGATTCAACGATCATAAATAATTATCCAAGTGAAGTCGACGGTTTAATTTCGTTCGCCGTGAAGTTGCGTGCCAGTTCGAATTTTTCAGAGATGACTCAGAGATAACGAAGTTTTTCAACCGTTCCGGCAGTTTGACCTGAATTGTTGTTTTTACTTGTGAGTAGCCAACAATTGTGTATCTTTCGAATAAATTATGATATAATACTCGATTAGAATCAACAGTATCCTAAAATAGTTGATTTGCGTATTATCGTGTTTGAAACTTAGTCTGACAACAAAAATATAGCATATCGTATTCGACCGACGCAGTGTAGCGTAGCCAAAGATGGCCGCCAGTCGAAGACGCTATAACATTTCATTCCAATAATCCGATATATTGAACGAATCTTCGTTGACGAAACAATTACTTTATCACAGAAGACGAGTCGAATTCTGGTATGTGTACAGTGACCGGTATTTTTGAGTTGTAGAACCGTCGTTTTACCAAGCCAAGTCGCGATCTTATAGTCAAAGAATAGCCAGAGTGACGGTTTGTTTTTCTTTTTTTTTTTTTCACGAGTCTCATTTTATTATCACGCGTTTGAATCGAGAAGCCGGCGGCTCCTTTCTCATTAACGTTGTATCTTATTGTTTTTCAGCCTACAACGATGTGTACGTTAGGAATCATCGCCGCTGCGAGTCCAGACGTGCCGTGCGGAACTGACGCGTGAGTACATAACCTCTTTGAAAATCTCACCGCACATTGTAATTTCACGTATTATATTACGTAGACGTTTGATAATCATTTCAATTTCGTATATCGGCATTTTTGTTTTGTTTTTTTTTTACCTTTTCCGCCCCCACCCGAGTTAATTATCGGCAAAGACCGTTGCCAGTCCAGTCGATCTTCGGTTTCAATTATTTCGCATCTTTCGAAATAACTTTCGAAATATTTGTTCGCGTTCGCAGAGATAACTCGTTGAATTGTGTCCCACGCGCGTCAACCGCGTGTCGCGTGTATAAGCAGGTGCAAGCTCGTCTCGATTGGTTTTAATTTCTTTTATTTTTTATTTTTTTCAATTTCTTCTCAACGTCAGAGAAATGCTATATATATATTATTGGGAAAGTGATACGACACGCGCCGTCCGGTAGGCGTTATTCCCTCTATCATAGATTAGTTTCGACGTAACGTACCCGAACGCACGTTAGTAGACTCGGGTTCGCTGACAATATTTTGCGCCTCAGGTCGACCGACCTGAGACAGAACCGCTGTAAGCTCTCTGTTAATGTACACCGGGGTCTACCGCCACTCAGTTTCGCCAAATTCGTGCGAACGAACCCATTGTAACAATTTCTCTAATAAAACGTCAATTCTACCTCTCGTGTTTCGATAATTTCAATTCCAGAAATGTCTTGGAATTGCACACGTTACATATTTGTTATTATCCGTACATGGTAGACCCCGAGTGATCGCCAGTTGTCTAGGCTCTGGAAGATAGGGGACGATTTGTGCCTATGTGATTTCGTACTAAAAGAAAGAGTCATAAGTCATAAGGATTTAACGGAGGCTTGCGGCGGCGTGTTGGCACGCTGGGAGATACCACAGAGAAAGCTCGTCAGCTTTCTTTTTTGGTTCTTTCATCGTTCCACGGTTTCGCGGTCTGGCCTGTAGCGTACAATTTGCAGCGAATCTTTTTTCTTTTCTCCATCGATCGACGGCGCTTCGGAGAAGAGGACGGCGGTGAGGGTCGCCGCTGTCTCGGGTTAGTCCGATTCAGCGGCTGTCCTCGCTTTGTTCCATCACACTAGACTGTCAAGCCCTGTACTTCGGGTGCGATCGGTGAAAACACAGCCGTGGCTGACAACTCGAGTCGGGGATCGATCCATGTTCTCCGTAGCGTCCCGGTCGCCGCGGCCCGGTTCATTCTCACAAGTAGCTTTTTTTTCTGCGCGGGTACGCCGGGGTTAGGAAAGAAACTCTCTCGCACGCCCGTTGGTGTCTTTTTTTTTATCTTTTATTTTTTATTCTTCATTTTTCTTCTCCAAGACTTGAGATATCGCACAAAGTTGCAAAGCTCTAAATTCAGATTGATTTTAACGAAAGAACTTCCAAAGGGGACACGCAGGCCTGCTTATACACTCGGATTCGACTGGCTTAGTATACGCGTTACCGCCGAAATGATCTTTGCGGTATCGAGAGAGTATCTCGATCGAACTATTCGATTCAGAAGTTAGAAACGTATCGAGATGCGAAATGGGAAAGAATATCGGACGTCTTTCGAAAATCTTATTCGAGAATAACGACGGGATGTAATTTTCTAGATCTCCTAGAAACATAAATAATGTAACCGATTATTTTTATCGTATATTCTTCTGACGCTTGTCCCTTTCTCTATGTTTCATGCGCGTTCCGCTCCATCCTGCCTAAAAAAATTCATCGGACCGAGCCGCACGGGAAGCTGTCGACGAAGCTGCGACAACGAACATCCGTCGAGGATCCTGGGAAAAGGGGAGAAGGCGGCAGAAAGACCCAGGCTTGGTTATCTACTCTGCATCGGCGGCGGTGGATGCAGCGACGCGGTGAAAGGGAATAAATGGCAATTCGACGCTCTTTTCAAAACCTATGAAAATTCTCATTGGTCTGCAAAGAGTCGTAACAGCCTCGAATACGAATTTTCGATATCATTCGTTTGCCTAACCGCTCGACAGAGTCCAAGAGTTCAAGAATAAGGAATAAGTACTGGCTCTGTGTAACGTAAGCTACGTCGTAGATTCGAATTCCAAGTTTCAACGCGAGAGAATCAATTCGCAAAATACTTGAAAATAATATACCGACGATAATTATTCGAGAGTAGGCAATGTTTTATCACTATAGTACTTTTCCACGCTTGGAAATGGAATTTTGAAAGATAGGGATGAGAACAGCTCTAGTCACATAGCTATTATCTTTATTTTCTACAATGAGAAATTGATTTCTTTCAGACAACCTGAAGTAAAAGCAGATTGAGATCTGGACTCGATGGAATCACCCAACAAGATACGGTACGAAGAAAGCATGCCAGGAAACTGTTGGCGCATAGGATACTCCGGTTGTACGACGGAAAGAAGAGGATCAAAACATCCTGGATTCAAACGTAAGAGACTTTTCCACTACGGATGGACGGAACATGAGTTGGGGCAACTTTTACTCGCACAAAAGTCTACTTTTCGTCCATGGACTACGAATATCACGCTGTTCATTCAAGACTATGTCTGTTCCTCGACTGGAATATATCCGATAAGCTACTGTTATTTTAAGTCGGTCAGCAGTCGATCTCTGACGATATTGCAGAACTCTGTCAGAAATCCTCGCGTCTTTATTGCAATACAGAAGTTCTTTTCTAACTTCTTCGGAGTTCCATCAGTTTCGAGCTACTTACCAGCCATTCAGAGTTGATTGTCGAAGTACCAACGCTCTTTTCAAACTGTTCAAGAATTGTTATCGATCCGCAAGGAGTTGCAACAGCCTCGAACACGAATTTTTGCTATTATTCCTTTGCCTAACCACTCGAAAGAGTCTAACAATTCAAGATAAAGAAATGAGCACCAGCTCTGTGTAACGTAAGCTACGGCGTAGATTCAAATTAAGAGTTTCGACTCGAGAAAATCAATTTGCAAATTATTCCACATGAATATACTGTTATATCGAACAGTCATTGGTATTCTGATCGAGCCAGAAGTCCATCTCTGATATCGGTCACTTTTATCATTACTACTCGCGTCTGTATTGCAATACAGAAGTTGTTTCCAAAGTTCCTGAAAGTTCAAACAGTTTCGAGCTCCTTACCATCCATTCTGAGCTGACTGTCGACGTACCAACGCTCTTTTGAAAATGTATAAAATTTTTCATTCGTCCGCAAAGTGTTGTAACAGCCTGGAATACGAATTTTCGACGTTATCCCTTTGTCTATCTACTCGAAAAAGTCTCACTGTTGACAAATGAGAGAGAAATACCAACTCTGTGTAACTTGAGCTGTGTCGTAGATTCGAATTCCAAGTTTCAACGCCAGAAAATCAATTCGCAAAATACTGGGAAAGAATATACCGACGATAATTATTCGAGAGTAGGCAATGTTTTATCACTATAGTACTTTTCCACGCTTGGAAATGAAATTTTGAAAGATAGGGATGAGATTAGCTCTAGTCACATAGCTATTATCTTCATTTTCTACAATGAGAAATTGATTTCTTTCAGACAACCTGAAGTAAAAGCAGATTGAGATCTGGACTCGATGGAATCACCCAACAAGATACGGTACGAAGAAAGCATGCCAGGAAACTGTTGGCGCAGAGGGTACTCCGGTGTTACGACGGAAAGAAAAGGATCAAAACATTCTGGATTCAAACGTAAGAGACTTTTCCACTACGCATAGACGGTGCAGCATGAGTCGGGGTCAACTTTTACCTGTATAAAAGTCTACTTTTCGTCCATGGACTACAAAAATGGCGCTGTTCATCTAGGACTATGTCTGTTCCTCAAATGGAATATATCCAATAAGCTACTGTTATTTTAAGTCTGTCAGCAGTCGATCTCTGACGATATTGCAGAATTCTGTCAGGAATCCTGGCGTCTTTATTGCAATACAGAAGTTCTTTTCGATGTTCTTCGAAGTTCCATCAGTTTCAAGCTCCTTACCAGCCAGTCAGAGTTGATTGTCGAAGTACCAACGCTCTTTTCAAACTGTTTGAAAATTGTTATCGATCCGCAAGGAGTTGCAACAGCCTCGGATACGAATTTTTGATATTATTCCTTCGCTCAACCACTCGAAAGAGTCTAACAATTCAAGAATAAGAAATGAGCACCAGCTCTGTGTAACGTAAGCTACGTCGTAGATTTAAATTTGAAGTGTTGACTCGAGAAAATCAATTTGCAAACAATTCCAATAGAATATACTGTTATATCGAACAGTCATTGGTATCCTGATCGAGCCAGAAGTCAATCTCTTATATCTCTCTCTTTTATTATTACTGCTTGCGTCTGTATTGCAATACTGAAGTTGTTTCCAAAGTTCCCGAGAGTTCAAACAGTTTCGAGCTCCTTACCATCCATTCTGAGCTGACTGTCGACGTACCAACGCTCTTTTGAAAATGTATAAAATTTTTCATTCGTCCGCAAAGTGTTGTAACAGCCTGGAATACGAATCTTCGACGTTATCCCTTTTTTTATCTACTCGAAAAAGTCTTACTGTTGACGAATGAGAGAGAAATACCAACTCTGTGTAACTTGAGCTGTGTCGTAGATTCGAATTCCAAGTTTCAACGCGAGAAAATCAATTCGCAGAATACTCGGAAAGAATATACCGACGATAATTATTCGAGAGTAGGCAGTGCTCTATTACTGTAGCACTTTTCCGAGCTTGGGGATCAAATTTTGAAAGATAGGGATGAGAACGGCTTTAGTTACATCGCTATTATCTCTATTTCCTACAATGAGAAATTGATTTCCTTAGCCGAATATTTGAAAACGCTTCGCTCATATATCGTCAGTTCGGAATATCACGGCCCCAACTCTCAGCTGAAGGCTCGTCGAATCCTAAACAGACGTGATTACTGAATTTCAATCAATCGCGAGAGATGTTATCATTACCTATATTTGTATTGTGAAATGTAAATGTTGTACGACGAGAAAGTTGGAACGACGAAGAAAAATAATGGTAATTTAAGATGCAACATAGATGTCCGACAGACATCATTGACCTAATCCCTGACCTTTTTTTGTGAGAAATCTGGAAGCATTTCGAATGTAATCATTAATCGACAGCATCTTTTCGTGGACCGAAGAATCGGAAAATTCAGCAT
The DNA here is from genome assembly GCA_963978835.1 of Tenthredo scrophulariae. Classification (NCBI taxonomy): domain Eukaryota; kingdom Metazoa; phylum Arthropoda; class Insecta; order Hymenoptera; family Tenthredinidae; genus Tenthredo; species Tenthredo scrophulariae. The sequence goes on from OZ022228.1 coordinate 30,898,744, forward strand.
TTTTTAAACGGTATAATCAATTTTTCAACTCTTTTACGCACAATTATCGAGAAATCACATAATATCGAATATGTTATCCGATGAAGAAATATTTATAAATTCTTGACGATTGAGAAAATCAAAAATTTGCCCCTCCAAAATTTTTGGCAGAGTCTATTTGATTTTTCAATTCTCTCGTTGAAAATTATTGGGAAATTTTGAAGCATTAGACACGATAGCTCCCAAACAATAGAAATTATAATCGCCCCCTAAGAATTCGAAATGGTAAACTGGTCAATTCTGAAAGTTTTTACGAAAAGTCCTTCATCCTTTAGATTCGGAACGTGATTCGTTTCGCAGGCGATTATTACACAGAGAATCAAAGAATTTACGGTATTTGACGAGCGACGTAACGAACGAGAAAAAAAAAAAAACTACCGAACCTCCTTCGAATCGGTTCATTCTAAATTACAGCCAAATTTTGGAATTTTTTCGATCGAGAAACTATTTCTAAACCTCCCTCTGAGATAAATCACCCGGGGACGTAATTTTATGACTACGCCCCTGAGTCGTCCCCGAGTCGCCCTTGAGTCGACCTTGAGTCGCGTGACGTAGTTTTCAATCATATGTTCAGGCGCATGCGCAGTTTGCGTTTCGTATATCGATAGCGCCGTTCGATTTTCGATACTTCGATCTCAATTTGAATACGTGACCTTGGCGACGCCAATCGACGTCCCGACGTCTCATAGTTTAGGTATGGTGTTATAATTTGACGTACGCGTCTTTGCCGAGGTAAGAAATTGTGATCTTGCGATTCAACGATCATAAATAATTATCCAAGTGAAGTCGACGGTTTAATTTCGTTCGCCGTGAAGTTGCGTGCCAGTTCGAATTTTTCAGAGATGACTCAGAGATAACGAAGTTTTTCAACCGTTCCGGCAGTTTGACCTGAATTGTTGTTTTTACTTGTGAGTAGCCAACAATTGTGTATCTTTCGAATAAATTATGATATAATACTCGATTAGAATCAACAGTATCCTAAAATAGTTGATTTGCGTATTATCGTGTTTGAAACTTAGTCTGACAACAAAAATATAGCATATCGTATTCGACCGACGCAGTGTAGCGTAGCCAAAGATGGCCGCCAGTCGAAGACGCTATAACATTTCATTCCAATAATCCGATATATTGAACGAATCTTCGTTGACGAAACAATTACTTTATCACAGAAGACGAGTCGAATTCTGGTATGTGTACAGTGACCGGTATTTTTGAGTTGTAGAACCGTCGTTTTACCAAGCCAAGTCGCGATCTTATAGTCAAAGAATAGCCAGAGTGACGGTTTGTTTTTCTTTTTTTTTTTTTTCACGAGTCTCATTTTATTATCACGCGTTTGAATCGAGAAGCCGGCGGCTCCTTTCTCATTAACGTTGTATCTTATTGTTTTTCAGCCTACAACGATGTGTACGTTAGGAATCATCGCCGCTGCGAGTCCAGACGTGCCGTGCGGAACTGACGCGTGAGTACATAACCTCTTTGAAAATCTCACCGCACATTGTAATTTCACGTATTATATTACGTAGACGTTTGATAATCATTTCAATTTCGTATATCGGCATTTTTGTTTTGTTTTTTTTTTACCTTTTCCGCCCCCACCCGAGTTAATTATCGGCAAAGACCGTTGCCAGTCCAGTCGATCTTCGGTTTCAATTATTTCGCATCTTTCGAAATAACTTTCGAAATATTTGTTCGCGTTCGCAGAGATAACTCGTTGAATTGTGTCCCACGCGCGTCAACCGCGTGTCGCGTGTATAAGCAGGTGCAAGCTCGTCTCGATTGGTTTTAATTTCTTTTATTTTTTATTTTTTTCAATTTCTTCTCAACGTCAGAGAAATGCTATATATATATTATTGGGAAAGTGATACGACACGCGCCGTCCGGTAGGCGTTATTCCCTCTATCATAGATTAGTTTCGACGTAACGTACCCGAACGCACGTTAGTAGACTCGGGTTCGCTGACAATATTTTGCGCCTCAGGTCGACCGACCTGAGACAGAACCGCTGTAAGCTCTCTGTTAATGTACACCGGGGTCTACCGCCACTCAGTTTCGCCAAATTCGTGCGAACGAACCCATTGTAACAATTTCTCTAATAAAACGTCAATTCTACCTCTCGTGTTTCGATAATTTCAATTCCAGAAATGTCTTGGAATTGCACACGTTACATATTTGTTATTATCCGTACATGGTAGACCCCGAGTGATCGCCAGTTGTCTAGGCTCTGGAAGATAGGGGACGATTTGTGCCTATGTGATTTCGTACTAAAAGAAAGAGTCATAAGTCATAAGGATTTAACGGAGGCTTGCGGCGGCGTGTTGGCACGCTGGGAGATACCACAGAGAAAGCTCGTCAGCTTTCTTTTTTGGTTCTTTCATCGTTCCACGGTTTCGCGGTCTGGCCTGTAGCGTACAATTTGCAGCGAATCTTTTTTCTTTTCTCCATCGATCGACGGCGCTTCGGAGAAGAGGACGGCGGTGAGGGTCGCCGCTGTCTCGGGTTAGTCCGATTCAGCGGCTGTCCTCGCTTTGTTCCATCACACTAGACTGTCAAGCCCTGTACTTCGGGTGCGATCGGTGAAAACACAGCCGTGGCTGACAACTCGAGTCGGGGATCGATCCATGTTCTCCGTAGCGTCCCGGTCGCCGCGGCCCGGTTCATTCTCACAAGTAGCTTTTTTTTCTGCGCGGGTACGCCGGGGTTAGGAAAGAAACTCTCTCGCACGCCCGTTGGTGTCTTTTTTTTTATCTTTTATTTTTTATTCTTCATTTTTCTTCTCCAAGACTTGAGATATCGCACAAAGTTGCAAAGCTCTAAATTCAGATTGATTTTAACGAAAGAACTTCCAAAGGGGACACGCAGGCCTGCTTATACACTCGGATTCGACTGGCTTAGTATACGCGTTACCGCCGAAATGATCTTTGCGGTATCGAGAGAGTATCTCGATCGAACTATTCGATTCAGAAGTTAGAAACGTATCGAGATGCGAAATGGGAAAGAATATCGGACGTCTTTCGAAAATCTTATTCGAGAATAACGACGGGATGTAATTTTCTAGATCTCCTAGAAACATAAATAATGTAACCGATTATTTTTATCGTATATTCTTCTGACGCTTGTCCCTTTCTCTATGTTTCATGCGCGTTCCGCTCCATCCTGCCTAAAAAAATTCATCGGACCGAGCCGCACGGGAAGCTGTCGACGAAGCTGCGACAACGAACATCCGTCGAGGATCCTGGGAAAAGGGGAGAAGGCGGCAGAAAGACCCAGGCTTGGTTATCTACTCTGCATCGGCGGCGGTGGATGCAGCGACGCGGTGAAAGGGAATAAATGGCAATTCGACGCTCTTTTCAAAACCTATGAAAATTCTCATTGGTCTGCAAAGAGTCGTAACAGCCTCGAATACGAATTTTCGATATCATTCGTTTGCCTAACCGCTCGACAGAGTCCAAGAGTTCAAGAATAAGGAATAAGTACTGGCTCTGTGTAACGTAAGCTACGTCGTAGATTCGAATTCCAAGTTTCAACGCGAGAGAATCAATTCGCAAAATACTTGAAAATAATATACCGACGATAATTATTCGAGAGTAGGCAATGTTTTATCACTATAGTACTTTTCCACGCTTGGAAATGGAATTTTGAAAGATAGGGATGAGAACAGCTCTAGTCACATAGCTATTATCTTTATTTTCTACAATGAGAAATTGATTTCTTTCAGACAACCTGAAGTAAAAGCAGATTGAGATCTGGACTCGATGGAATCACCCAACAAGATACGGTACGAAGAAAGCATGCCAGGAAACTGTTGGCGCATAGGATACTCCGGTTGTACGACGGAAAGAAGAGGATCAAAACATCCTGGATTCAAACGTAAGAGACTTTTCCACTACGGATGGACGGAACATGAGTCGGGGCAACTTTTACTCGTATAAAAGTCTACTTTTCGTCCATGGACTACGAAAATGACGCTATTCATTTAAGACTATGTCTGTTCCTCAAATGGAATATATCCCATAAGCTACTGTTATCTTAAGTCGGTCAGCAGACGATCTCTGACGATATTGCAGAACTCTGTCAGGAATCCTGGCGTCTTTATTGCAATACAGAAGTTCTTTTCGATGTTCTTCGAAGTTCCATCAGTTTCAAGCTCCTTACCAGCCATTCAGAGTTGATTGTCGAAGTACCAACGCTCTTTTCAAACTGTTTAAGAATTGTTATCGATCCGCAAGGAGTTGCAACAGCCTCGAACACAAATTTTTGCTATTATTCCTTTGCCTAACCACTCGAAAGAGTCTAACAATTCAAGAATAAGGAATGAGCACCAGCTCTGTGTAACGTAAGCTACGTCGTAGATTTAAATTGAAAGTTTCGACTCAAGAAAATCAATTTGCAAACTATTCCAACAGAATATACTGTTATATCGAACAGTCATTGGTATCCCGATCGAGCTAGAAGTCAATCTCTGATATCGGTCACTTTTATCATTACTACTCGCGTCTGTATTGCAATACTGAAGTTGTTTCCAAAGTTCCTGAGGGTTCAAACAGTTACGAGCTCCTTACCATCCATTCTGAGCTAACTGTCGACGTGCCAACGCTCTTTTGAAAATGTATAAAATTGTTCATTCGTCCGCAAAGTGTTGTCACAGCCTGGAATACGAATTTTCGACGTTATCCCTTCGTCTATCTACTCGAAAAAATCTTACTGTTGACGAATGAGAGAGAAATACCAACTCTGTGTAACTTGAGCTGTGTCGTAGATTCGAATTCCAAGTTTCAACGCCAGAAAATCAATTCGCAAAATACTTGGAAATAATATACCGACGATAATTATTCGAGAGTAGGCAATGTTTTATCACTATAGTACTTTTCCACGCTTGGAAATGAAATTTTGAAAGATAGGGATGAGAACAGCTCTAGTCACATAGCTATTATCTTTATTTTCTACAATGAGAAATTGATTTCTTTCAGACAACCTGAAGTAAAAGCAGATTGAGATCTGGACTCGATGGAATCACCCAACAAGATACGGTACGAAGAAAGCATGCCAGGAAACTGTTGGCGCATCGGATACTCCGGTTGTACGACGGAAAGAAGAGGATCAAAACATCCTGGATTCAAACGTAAGAGACTTTTCCACTACGGATGGACGGAACATGAGTTGGGGCAACTTTTACTCGCACAAAAGTCTACTTTTCGTCCATGGACTACGAATATCACGCTGTTCATTCAAGACTATGTCTGTTCCTCGACTGGAATATATCCGATAAGCTACTGTTATTTTAAGTCGGTCAGCAGTCGATCTCTGACGATATTGCAGAACTCTGTCAGAAATCCTCGCGTCTTTATTGCAATACAGAAGTTCTTTTCTAACTTCTTCGGAGTTCCATCAGTTTCGAGCTACTTACCAGCCATTCAGAGTTGATTGTCGAAGTACCAACGCTCTTTTCAAACTGTTCAAGAATTGTTATCGATCCGCAAGGAGTTGCAACAGCCTCGAACACAAATTTTTGCTATTATTCCTTTGCCTAACCACTCGAAAGAGTCTAACAATTCAAGATAAAGAAATGAGCACCAGCTCTGTGTAACGTAAGCTACGGCGTAGATTCAAATTAAGAGTTTCGACTCGAGAAAATCAATTTGCAAATTATTCCACATGAATATACTGTTATATCGAACAGTCATTGGTATTCTGATCGAGCCAGAAGTCCATCTCTGATATCGGTCACTTTTATCATTACTACTCGCGTCTGTATTGCAATACAGAAGTTGTTTCCAAAGTTCCTGAAAGTTCAAACAGTTTCGAGCTCCTTACCATCCATTCTGAGCTGACTGTCGACGTACCAACGCTCTTTTGAAAATGTATAAAATTTTTCATTCGTCCGCAAAGTGTTGTAACAGCCTGGAATACGAATTTTCGACGTTATCCCTTTGTCTATCTACTCGAAAAAGTCTCACTGTTGACAAATGAGAGAGAAATACCAACTCTGTGTAACTTGAGCTGTGTCGTAGATTCGAATTCCAAGTTTCAACGCCAGAAAATCAATTCGCAAAATACTGGGAAAGAATATACCGACGATAATTATTCGAGAGTAGGCAATGTTTTATCACTATAGTACTTTTCCACGCTTGGAAATGAAATTTTGAAAGATAGGGATGAGATTAGCTCTAGTCACATAGCTATTATCTTCATTTTCTACAATGAGAAATTGATTTCTTTCAGACAACCTGAAGTAAAAGCAGATTGAGATCTGGACTCGATGGAATCACCCAACAAGATACGGTACGAAGAAAGCATGCCAGGAAACTGTTGGCGCAGAGGGTACTCCGGTGTTACGACGGAAAGAAAAGGATCAAAACATTCTGGATTCAAACGTAAGAGACTTTTCCACTACGCATAGACGGTGCAGCATGAGTCGGGGTCAACTTTTACCTGTATAAAAGTCTACTTTTCGTCCATGGACTACAAAAATGGCGCTGTTCATCTAGGACTATGTCTGTTCCTCAAATGGAATATATCCAATAAGCTACTGTTATTTTAAGTCTGTCAGCAGTCGATCTCTGACGATATTGCAGAATTCTGTCAGGAATCCTGGCGTCTTTATTGCAATACAGAAGTTCTTTTCGATGTTCTTCGAAGTTCCATCAGTTTCAAGCTCCTTACCAGCCAGTCAGAGTTGATTGTCGAAGTACCAACGCTCTTTTCAAACTGTTTGAAAATTGTTATCGATCCGCAAGGAGTTGCAACAGCCTCGGATACGAATTTTTGATATTATTCCTTCGCTCAACCACTCGAAAGAGTCTAACAATTCAAGAATAAGAAATGAGCACCAGCTCTGTGTAACGTAAGCTACGTCGTAGATTTAAATTTGAAGTGTTGACTCGAGAAAATCAATTTGCAAACAATTCCAATAGAATATACTGTTATATCGAACAGTCATTGGTATCCTGATCGAGCCAGAAGTCAATCTCTTATATCTCTCTCTTTTATTATTACTGCTTGCGTCTGTATTGCAATACTGAAGTTGTTTCCAAAGTTCCCGAGAGTTCAAACAGTTTCGAGCTCCTTACCATCCATTCTGAGCTGACTGTCGACGTACCAACGCTCTTTTGAAAATGTATAAAATTTTTCATTCGTCCGCAAAGTGTTGTAACAGCCTGGAATACGAATTTTCGACGTTATCCCTTTGTCTATCTACTCGAAAAAGTCTCACTGTTGACAAATGAGAGAGAAATACCAACTCTGTGTAACTTGAGCTGTGTCGTAGATTCGAATTCCAAGTTTCAACGCCAGAAAATCAATTCGCAAAATACTTGCAAAGAATATACCGACGATAATTATTCGAGAGTAGGCAATGTTTTATCACTATAGTAATTTTCCACGTTTGGAAATGAAATTTCGAAAGATAGGGATGAAAACAGCTTCAGTTACATCTCTATGATGTTTATTTTCTACAATGAGAAATTGATTTCTTTCAGACGGGCCGAAGGAAAAGCAGATTGAGATCTGGACTGGAAGGAATCACCCAACAAGATACGGTACGAAGAAAGCATGCCAGGAAACTGTTGGCGCAGAGGATACTCCGGTGGTACGACGGAAAGAAGAGGATCAAAACATTCTGGATTCAAACGTAAGAGACTTTTCCACTACGGATAGACGATGCAGCAAGAGTTGGGGCAACTTTCACTCGCACAAAAGTCTACTTTTCGTCCATGGACTACGAATATCACGCTGTTCATTCAAGACTATGTCTGTTCCTCGACTGGAATATATCCGATGAGCTACTGTTATTTTAAGTCGGTCAGCAGTCGATCTCTGACGATATTGCAGAACTCTGTCAGGAATCCTCGCGTCTTTATTGCAATACAGAAGTTCTTTTCTAAGTTCTTCGGAGTTCAATCAGTTTCGAGCCACCTACCAGCCATTCAGAGTTGATTGTCGAAGTACCAACGCTCTTTTCAAACTGTTTAAGAATTGTTATCGATCCGCAAGGAGTTGCAACAGCCTCGAACACAAATTTTTGCTATTATTCCTTTGCCTAACCACTCGAAAGAGTCTAACAATTCAAGAATAAGGAATGAGCACCAGCTCTGTGTAACGTAAGCTACGTCGTAGATTTAAATTGAAAGTTTCGACTCAAGAAAATCAATTTGCAAACTATTCCAACAGAATATACTGTTATATCGAACAGTCATTGGTATCCCGATCGAGCTAGAAGTCAATCTCTGATATCGGTCACTTTTATCATTACTACTCGCGTCTGTATTGCAATACTGAAGTTGTTTCCAAAGTTCCTGAGGGTTCAAACAGTTACGAGCTCCTTACCATCCATTCTGAGCTAACTGTCGACGTGCCAACGCTCTTTTGAAAATGTATAAAATTGTTCATTCGTCCGCAAAGTGTTGTCACAGCCTGGAATACGAATTTTCGACGTTATCCCTTCGTCTATCTACTCGAAAAAATCTTACTGTTGACGAATGAGAGAGAAATACCAACTCTGTGTAACTTGAGCTGTGTCGTAGATTCGAATTCCAAGTTTCAACGCCAGAAAATCAATTCGCAAAATACTTGGAAATAATATACCGACGATAATTATTCGAGAGTAGGCAATGTTTTATCACTATAGTACTTTTCCACGCTTGGAAATGAAATTTTGAAAGATAGGGATGAGAACAGCTCTAGTCACATAGCTATTATCTTTATTTTCTACAATGAGAAATTGATTTCTTTCAGACAACCTGAAGTAAAAGCAGATTGAGATCTGGACTCGATGGAATCACCCAACAAGATACGGTACGAAGAAAGCATGCCAGGAAACTGTTGGCGCATCGGATACTCCGGTTGTACGACGGAAAGAAGAGGATCAAAACATCCTGGATTCAAACGTAAGAGACTTTTCCACTACGGATGGACGGAACATGAGTTGGGGCAACTTTTACTCGCACAAAAGTCTACTTTTCGTCCATGGACTACGAATATCACGCTGTTCATTCAAGACTATGTCTGTTCCTCGACTGGAATATATCCGATAAGCTACTGTTATTTTAAGTCGGTCAGCAGTCGATCTCTGACGATATTGCAGAACTCTGTCAGAAATCCTCGCGTCTTTATTGCAATACAGAAGTTCTTTTCTAACTTCTTCGGAGTTCCATCAGTTTCGAGCTACTTACCAGCCATTCAGAGTTGATTGTCGAAGTACCAACGCTCTTTTCAAACTGTTCAAGAATTGTTATCGATCCGCAAGGAGTTGCAACAGCCTCGAACACAAATTTTTGCTATTATTCCTTTGCCTAACCACTCGAAAGAGTCTAACAATTCAAGATAAAGAAATGAGCACCAGCTCTGTGTAACGTAAGCTACGGCGTAGATTCAAATTAAGAGTTTCGACTCGAGAAAATCAATTTGCAAATTATTCCACATGAATATACTGTTATATCGAACAGTCATTGGTATTCTGATCGAGCCAGAAGTCCATCTCTGATATCGGTCACTTTTATCATTACTACTCGCGTCTGTATTGCAATACAGAAGTTGTTTCCAAAGTTCCTGAAAGTTCAAACAGTTTCGAGCTCCTTACCATCCATTCTGAGCTGACTGTCGACGTACCAACGCTCTTTTGAAAATGTATAAAATTTTTCATTCGTCCGCAAAGTGTTGTAACAGCCTGGAATACGAATTTTCGACGTTATCCCTTTGTCTATCTACTCGAAAAAGTCTCACTGTTGACAAATGAGAGAGAAATACCAACTCTGTGTAACTTGAGCTGTGTCGTAGATTCGAATTCCAAGTTTCAACGCCAGAAAATCAATTCGCAAAATACTGGGAAAGAATATACCGACGATAATTATTCGAGAGTAGGCAATGTTTTATCACTATAGTACTTTTCCACGCTTGGAAATGAAATTTTGAAAGATAGGGATGAGATTAGCTCTAGTCACATAGCTATTATCTTCATTTTCTACAATGAGAAATTGATTTCTTTCAGACAACCTGAAGTAAAAGCAGATTGAGATCTGGACTCGATGGAATCACCCAACAAGATACGGTACGAAGAAAGCATGCCAGGAAACTGTTGGCGCAGAGGGTACTCCGGTGTTACGACGGAAAGAAAAGGATCAAAACATTCTGGATTCAAACGTAAGAGACTTTTCCACTACGCATAGACGGTGCAGCATGAGTCGGGGTCAACTTTTACCTGTATAAAAGTCTACTTTTCGTCCATGGACTACAAAAATGGCGCTGTTCATCTAGGACTATGTCTGTTCCTCAAATGGAATATATCCAATAAGCTACTGTTATTTTAAGTCTGTCAGCAGTCGATCTCTGACGATATTGCAGAATTCTGTCAGGAATCCTGGCGTCTTTATTGCAATACAGAAGTTCTTTTCGATGTTCTTCGAAGTTCCATCAGTTTCAAGCTCCTTACCAGCCAGTCAGAGTTGATTGTCGAAGTACCAACGCTCTTTTCAAACTGTTTGAAAATTGTTATCGATCCGCAAGGAGTTGCAACAGCCTCGGATACGAATTTTTGATATTATTCCTTCGCTCAACCACTCGAAAGAGTCTAACAATTCAAGAATAAGAAATGAGCACCAGCTCTGTGTAACGTAAGCTACGTCGTAGATTTAAATTTGAAGTGTTGACTCGAGAAAATCAATTTGCAAACAATTCCAATAGAATATACTGTTATATCGAACAGTCATTGGTATCCTGATCGAGCCAGAAGTCAATCTCTTATATCTCTCTCTTTTATTATTACTGCTTGCGTCTGTATTGCAATACTGAAGTTGTTTCCAAAGTTCCCGAGAGTTCAAACAGTTTCGAGCTCCTTACCATCCATTCTGAGCTGACTGTCGACGTACCAACGCTCTTTTGAAAATGTATAAAATTTTTCATTCGTCCGCAAAGTGTTGTAACAGCCTGGAATACGAATTTTCGACGTTATCCCTTTGTCTATCTACTCGAAAAAGTCTCACTGTTGACAAATGAGAGAGAAATACCAACTCTGTGTAACTTGAGCTGTGTCGTAGATTCGAATTCCAAGTTTCAACGCCAGAAAATCAATTCGCAAAATACTTGCAAAGAATATACCGACGATAATTATTCGAGAGTAGGCAATGTTTTATCACTATAGTAATTTTCCACGTTTGGAAATGAAATTTCGAAAGATAGGGATGAAAACAGCTTCAGTTACATCTCTATGATGTTTATTTTCTACAATGAGAAATTGATTTCTTTCAGACGGGCCGAAGGAAAAGCAGATTGAGATCTGGACTGGAAGGAATCACCCAACAAGATACGGTACGAAGAAAGCATGCCAGGAAACTGTTGGCGCAGAGGATACTCCGGTGGTACGACGGAAAGAAGAGGATCAAAACATTCTGGATTCAAACGTAAGAGACTTTTCCACTACGGATAGACGATGCAGCAAGAGTTGGGGCAACTTTCACTCGCACAAAAGTCTACTTTTCGTCCATGGACTACGAATATCACGCTGTTCATTCAAGACTATGTCTGTTCCTCGACTGGAATATATCCGATGAGCTACTGTTATTTTAAGTCGGTCAGCAGTCGATCTCTGACGATATTGCAGAACTCTGTCAGGAATCCTCGCGTCTTTATTGCAATACAGAAGTTCTTTTCTAAGTTCTTCGGAGTTCAATCAGTTTCGAGCCACCTACCAGCCATTCAGAGTTGATTGTCGAAGTACCAACGCTCTTTTCAAACTGTTTAAGAATTGTTATCGATCCGCAAGGAGTTGCAACAGCCTCGAACACAAATTTTTGCTATTATTCCTTTGCCTAACCACTCGAAAGAGTCTAACAATTCAAGAATAAGGAATGAGCACCAGCTCTGTGTAACGTAAGCTACGTCGTAGATTTAAATTGAAAGTTTCGACTCAAGAAAATCAATTTGCAAACTATTCCAACAGAATATACTGTTATATCGAACAGTCATTGGTATCCCGATCGAGCTAGAAGTCAATCTCTGATATCGGTCACTTTTATCATTACTACTCGCGTCTGTATTGCAATACTGAAGTTGTTTCCAAAGTTCCTGAGGGTTCAAACAGTTACGAGCTCCTTACCATCCATTCTGAGCTAACTGTCGACGTGCCAACGCTCTTTTGAAAATGTATAAAATTGTTCATTCGTCCGCAAAGTGTTGTCACAGCCTGGAATACGAATTTTCGACGTTATCCCTTCGTCTATCTACTCGAAAAAATCTTACTGTTGACGAATGAGAGAGAAATACCAACTCTGTGTAACTTGAGCTGTGTCGTAGATTCGAATTCCAAGTTTCAACGCCAGAAAATCAATTCGCAAAATACTTGGAAATAATATACCGACGATAATTATTCGAGAGTAGGCAATGTTTTATCACTATAGTACTTTTCCACGCTTGGAAATGAAATTTTGAAAGATAGGGATGAGAACAGCTCTAGTCACATAGCTATTATCTTTATTTTCTACAATGAGAAATTGATTTCTTTCAGACAACCTGAAGTAAAAGCAGATTGAGATCTGGACTCGATGGAATCACCCAACAAGATACGGTACGAAGAAAGCATGCCAGGAAACTGTTGGCGCATCGGATACTCCGGTTGTACGACGGAAAGAAGAGGATCAAAACATCCTGGATTCAAACGTAAGAGACTTTTCCACTACGGATGGACGGAACATGAGTTGGGGCAACTTTTACTCGCACAAAAGTCTACTTTTCGTCCATGGACTACGAATATCACGCTGTTCATTCAAGACTATGTCTGTTCCTCGACTGGAATATATCCGATAAGCTACTGTTATTTTAAGTCGGTCAGCAGTCGATCTCTGACGATATTGCAGAACTCTGTCAGAAATCCTCGCGTCTTTATTGCAATACAGAAGTTCTTTTCTAACTTCTTCGGAGTTCCATCAGTTTCGAGCTACTTACCAGCCATTCAGAGTTGATTGTCGAAGTACCAACGCTCTTTTCAAACTGTTCAAGAATTGTTATCGATCCGCAAGGAGTTGCAACAGCCTCGAACACAAATTTTTGCTATTATTCCTTTGCCTAACCACTCGAAAGAGTCTAACAATTCAAGATAAAGAAATGAGCACCAGCTCTGTGTAACGTAAGCTACGGCGTAGATTCAAATTAAGAGTTTCGACTCGAGAAAATCAATTTGCAAATTATTCCACATGAATATACTGTTATATCGAACAGTCATTGGTATTCTGATCGAGCCAGAAGTCCATCTCTGATATCGGTCACTTTTATCATTACTACTCGCGTCTGTATTGCAATACAGAAGTTGTTTCCAAAGTTCCTGAAAGTTCAAACAGTTTCGAGCTCCTTACCATCCATTCTGAGCTGACTGTCGACGTACCAACGCTCTTTTGAAAATGTATAAAATTTTTCATTCGTCCGCAAAGTGTTGTAACAGCCTGGAATACGAATTTTCGACGTTATCCCTTTGTCTATCTACTCGAAAAAGTCTCACTGTTGACAAATGAGAGAGAAATACCAACTCTGTGTAACTTGAGCTGTGTCGTAGATTCGAATTCCAAGTTTCAACGCCAGAAAATCAATTCGCAAAATACTGGGAAAGAATATACCGACGATAATTATTCGAGAGTAGGCAATGTTTTATCACTATAGTACTTTTCCACGCTTGGAAATGAAATTTTGAAAGATAGGGATGAGATTAGCTCTAGTCACATAGCTATTATCTTCATTTTCTACAATGAGAAATTGATTTCTTTCAGACAACCTGAAGTAAAAGCAGATTGAGATCTGGACTCGATGGAATCACCCAACAAGATACGGTACGAAGAAAGCATGCCAGGAAACTGTTGGCGCAGAGGGTACTCCGGTGTTACGACGGAAAGAAAAGGATCAAAACATTCTGGATTCAAACGTAAGAGACTTTTCCACTACGCATAGACGGTGCAGCATGAGTCGGGGTCAACTTTTACCTGTATAAAAGTCTACTTTTCGTCCATGGACTACAAAAATGGCGCTGTTCATCTAGGACTATGTCTGTTCCTCAAATGGAATATATCCAATAAGCTACTGTTATTTTAAGTCTGTCAGCAGTCGATCTCTGACGATATTGCAGAATTCTGTCAGGAATCCTGGCGTCTTTATTGCAATACAGAAGTTCTTTTCGATGTTCTTCGAAGTTCCATCAGTTTCAAGCTCCTTACCAGCCAGTCAGAGTTGATTGTCGAAGTACCAACGCTCTTTTCAAACTGTTTGAAAATTGTTATCGATCCGCAAGGAGTTGCAACAGCCTCGGATACGAATTTTTGATATTATTCCTTCGCTCAACCACTCGAAAGAGTCTAACAATTCAAGAATAAGAAATGAGCACCAGCTCTGTGTAACGTAAGCTACGTCGTAGATTTAAATTTGAAGTGTTGACTCGAGAAAATCAATTTGCAAACAATTCCAATAGAATATACTGTTATATCGAACAGTCATTGGTATCCTGATCGAGCCAGAAGTCAATCTCTTATATCTCTCTCTTTTATTATTACTGCTTGCGTCTGTATTGCAATACTGAAGTTGTTTCCAAAGTTCCCGAGAGTTCAAACAGTTTCGAGCTCCTTACCATCCATTCTGAGCTGACTGTCGACGTACCAACGCTCTTTTGAAAATGTATAAAATTTTTCATTCGTCCGCAAAGTGTTGTAACAGCCTGGAATACGAATCTTCGACGTTATCCCTTTTTTTATCTACTCGAAAAAGTCTTACTGTTGACGAATGAGAGAGAAATACCAACTCTGTGTAACTTGAGCTGTGTCGTAGATTCGAATTCCAAGTTTCAACGCGAGAAAATCAATTCGCAGAATACTCGGAAAGAATATACCGACGATAATTATTCGAGAGTAGGCAGTGCTCTATTACTGTAGCACTTTTCCGAGCTTGGGGATCAAATTTTGAAAGATAGGGATGAGAACGGCTTTAGTTACATCGCTATTATCTCTATTTCCTACAATGAGAAATTGATTTCCTTAGCCGAATATTTGAAAACGCTTCGCTCATATATCGTCAGTTCGGAATATCACGGCCCCAACTCTCAGCTGAAGGCTCGTCGAATCCTAAACAGACGTGATTACTGAATTTCAATCAATCGCGAGAGATGTTATCATTACCTATATTTGTATTGTGAAATGTAAATGTTGTACGACGAGAAAGTTGGAACGACGAAGAAAAATAATGGTAATTTAAGATGCAACATAGATGTCCGACAGACATCATTGACCTAATCCCTGACCTTTTTTTGTGAGAAATCTGGAAGCATTTCGAATGTAATCATTAATCGACAGCATCTTTTCGTGGACCGAAGAATCGGAAAATTCAGCATTTTTTAAACGGTATAATCAATTTTTCAACTCTTTTACGCACAATTATCGAGAAATCACATAATATCGAATATGTTATCCGATGAAGAAATATTTATAAATTCTTGACGATTGAGAAAATCAAAAATTTGCCCCTCCAAAATTTTTGGCAGAGTCTATTTGATTTTTCAATTCTCTCGTTGAAAATTATTGGGAAATTTTGAAGCATTAGACACGATAGCTCCCAAACAATAGAAATTATAATCGCCCCCTAAGAATTCGAAATGGTAAACTGGTCAATTCTGAAAGTTTTTACGAAAAGTCCTTCATCCTTTAGATTCGGAACGTGATTCGTTTCGCAGGCGATTATTACACAGAGAATCAAAGAATTTACGGTATTTGACGAGCGACGTAACGAACGAGAAAAAAAAAAAAACTACCGAACCTCCTTCGAATCGGTTCATTCTAAATTACAGCCAAATTTTGGAATTTTTTCGATCGAGAAACTATTTCTAAACCTCCCTCTGAGATAAATCACCCGGGGACGTAATTTTATGACTACGCCCCTGAGTCGTCCCCGAGTCGCCCTTGAGTCGACCTTGAGTCGCGTGACGTAGTTTTCAATCATATGTTCAGGCGCATGCGCAGTTTGCGTTTCGTATATCGATAGCGCCGTTCGATTTTCGATACTTCGATCTCAATTTGAATACGTGACCTTGGCGACGCCAATCGACGTCCCGACGTCTCATAGTTTAGGTATGGTGTTATAATTTGACGTACGCGTCTTTGCCGAGGTAAGAAATTGTGATCTTGCGATTCAACGATCATAAATAATTATCCAAGTGAAGTCGACGGTTTAATTTCGTTCGCCGTGAAGTTGCGTGCCAGTTCGAATTTTTCAGAGATGACTCAGAGATAACGAAGTTTTTCAACCGTTCCGGCAGTTTGACCTGAATTGTTGTTTTTACTTGTGAGTAGCCAACAATTGTGTATCTTTCGAATAAATTATGATATAATACTCGATTAGAATCAACAGTATCCTAAAATAGTTGATTTGCGTATTATCGTGTTTGAAACTTAGTCTGACAACAAAAATATAGCATATCGTATTCGACCGACGCAGTGTAGCGTAGCCAAAGATGGCCGCCAGTCGAAGACGCTATAACATTTCATTCCAATAATCCGATATATTGAACGAATCTTCGTTGACGAAACAATTACTTTATCACAGAAGACGAGTCGAATTCTGGTATGTGTACAGTGACCGGTATTTTTGAGTTGTAGAACCGTCGTTTTACCAAGCCAAGTCGCGATCTTATAGTCAAAGAATAGCCAGAGTGACGGTTTGTTTTTCTTTTTTTTTTTTTCACGAGTCTCATTTTATTATCACGCGTTTGAATCGAGAAGCCGGCGGCTCCTTTCTCATTAACGTTGTATCTTATTGTTTTTCAGCCTACAACGATGTGTACGTTAGGAATCATCGCCGCTGCGAGTCCAGACGTGCCGTGCGGAACTGACGCGTGAGTACATAACCTCTTTGAAAATCTCACCGCACATTGTAATTTCACGTATTATATTACGTAGACGTTTGATAATCATTTCAATTTCGTATATCGGCATTTTTGTTTTGTTTTTTTTTTACCTTTTCCGCCCCCACCCGAGTTAATTATCGGCAAAGACCGTTGCCAGTCCAGTCGATCTTCGGTTTCAATTATTTCGCATCTTTCGAAATAACTTTCGAAATATTTGTTCGCGTTCGCAGAGATAACTCGTTGAATTGTGTCCCACGCGCGTCAACCGCGTGTCGCGTGTATAAGCAGGTGCAAGCTCGTCTCGATTGGTTTTAATTTCTTTTATTTTTTATTTTTTTCAATTTCTTCTCAACGTCAGAGAAATGCTATATATATATTATTGGGAAAGTGATACGACACGCGCCGTCCGGTAGGCGTTATTCCCTCTATCATAGATTAGTTTCGACGTAACGTACCCGAACGCACGTTAGTAGACTCGGGTTCGCTGACAATATTTTGCGCCTCAGGTCGACCGACCTGAGACAGAACCGCTGTAAGCTCTCTGTTAATGTACACCGGGGTCTACCGCCACTCAGTTTCGCCAAATTCGTGCGAACGAACCCATTGTAACAATTTCTCTAATAAAACGTCAATTCTACCTCTCGTGTTTCGATAATTTCAATTCCAGAAATGTCTTGGAATTGCACACGTTACATATTTGTTATTATCCGTACATGGTAGACCCCGAGTGATCGCCAGTTGTCTAGGCTCTGGAAGATAGGGGACGATTTGTGCCTATGTGATTTCGTACTAAAAGAAAGAGTCATAAGTCATAAGGATTTAACGGAGGCTTGCGGCGGCGTGTTGGCACGCTGGGAGATACCACAGAGAAAGCTCGTCAGCTTTCTTTTTTGGTTCTTTCATCGTTCCACGGTTTCGCGGTCTGGCCTGTAGCGTACAATTTGCAGCGAATCTTTTTTCTTTTCTCCATCGATCGACGGCGCTTCGGAGAAGAGGACGGCGGTGAGGGTCGCCGCTGTCTCGGGTTAGTCCGATTCAGCGGCTGTCCTCGCTTTGTTCCATCACACTAGACTGTCAAGCCCTGTACTTCGGGTGCGATCGGTGAAAACACAGCCGTGGCTGACAACTCGAGTCGGGGATCGATCCATGTTCTCCGTAGCGTCCCGGTCGCCGCGGCCCGGTTCATTCTCACAAGTAGCTTTTTTTTCTGCGCGGGTACGCCGGGGTTAGGAAAGAAACTCTCTCGCACGCCCGTTGGTGTCTTTTTTTTTATCTTTTATTTTTTATTCTTCATTTTTCTTCTCCAAGACTTGAGATATCGCACAAAGTTGCAAAGCTCTAAATTCAGATTGATTTTAACGAAAGAACTTCCAAAGGGGACACGCAGGCCTGCTTATACACTCGGATTCGACTGGCTTAGTATACGCGTTACCGCCGAAATGATCTTTGCGGTATCGAGAGAGTATCTCGATCGAACTATTCGATTCAGAAGTTAGAAACGTATCGAGATGCGAAATGGGAAAGAATATCGGACGTCTTTCGAAAATCTTATTCGAGAATAACGACGGGATGTAATTTTCTAGATCTCCTAGAAACATAAATAATGTAACCGATTATTTTTATCGTATATTCTTCTGACGCTTGTCCCTTTCTCTATGTTTCATGCGCGTTCCGCTCCATCCTGCCTAAAAAAATTCATCGGACCGAGCCGCACGGGAAGCTGTCGACGAAGCTGCGACAACGAACATCCGTCGAGGATCCTGGGAAAAGGGGAGAAGGCGGCAGAAAGACCCAGGCTTGGTTATCTACTCTGCATCGGCGGCGGTGGATGCAGCGACGCGGTGAAAGGGAATAAATGGCAATTCGACGCTCTTTTCAAAACCTATGAAAATTCTCATTGGTCTGCAAAGAGTCGTAACAGCCTCGAATACGAATTTTCGATATCATTCGTTTGCCTAACCGCTCGACAGAGTCCAAGAGTTCAAGAATAAGGAATAAGTACTGGCTCTGTGTAACGTAAGCTACGTCGTAGATTCGAATTCCAAGTTTCAACGCGAGAGAATCAATTCGCAAAATACTTGAAAATAATATACCGACGATAATTATTCGAGAGTAGGCAATGTTTTATCACTATAGTACTTTTCCACGCTTGGAAATGGAATTTTGAAAGATAGGGATGAGAACAGCTCTAGTCACATAGCTATTATCTTTATTTTCTACAATGAGAAATTGATTTCTTTCAGACAACCTGAAGTAAAAGCAGATTGAGATCTGGACTCGATGGAATCACCCAACAAGATACGGTACGAAGAAAGCATGCCAGGAAACTGTTGGCGCATAGGATACTCCGGTTGTACGACGGAAAGAAGAGGATCAAAACATCCTGGATTCAAACGTAAGAGACTTTTCCACTACGGATGGACGGAACATGAGTTGGGGCAACTTTTACTCGCACAAAAGTCTACTTTTCGTCCATGGACTACGAATATCACGCTGTTCATTCAAGACTATGTCTGTTCCTCGACTGGAATATATCCGATAAGCTACTGTTATTTTAAGTCGGTCAGCAGTCGATCTCTGACGATATTGCAGAACTCTGTCAGAAATCCTCGCGTCTTTATTGCAATACAGAAGTTCTTTTCTAACTTCTTCGGAGTTCCATCAGTTTCGAGCTACTTACCAGCCATTCAGAGTTGATTGTCGAAGTACCAACGCTCTTTTCAAACTGTTCAAGAATTGTTATCGATCCGCAAGGAGTTGCAACAGCCTCGAACACGAATTTTTGCTATTATTCCTTTGCCTAACCACTCGAAAGAGTCTAACAATTCAAGATAAAGAAATGAGCACCAGCTCTGTGTAACGTAAGCTACGGCGTAGATTCAAATTAAGAGTTTCGACTCGAGAAAATCAATTTGCAAATTATTCCACATGAATATACTGTTATATCGAACAGTCATTGGTATTCTGATCGAGCCAGAAGTCCATCTCTGATATCGGTCACTTTTATCATTACTACTCGCGTCTGTATTGCAATACAGAAGTTGTTTCCAAAGTTCCTGAAAGTTCAAACAGTTTCGAGCTCCTTACCATCCATTCTGAGCTGACTGTCGACGTACCAACGCTCTTTTGAAAATGTATAAAATTTTTCATTCGTCCGCAAAGTGTT
The DNA here is from genome assembly GCA_963978835.1 of Tenthredo scrophulariae. Classification (NCBI taxonomy): domain Eukaryota; kingdom Metazoa; phylum Arthropoda; class Insecta; order Hymenoptera; family Tenthredinidae; genus Tenthredo; species Tenthredo scrophulariae. Next base: position 30,918,806 of record OZ022228.1, read on the forward strand.
GTAACAGCCTGGAATACGAATTTTCGACGTTATCCCTTTGTCTATCTACTCGAAAAAGTCTCACTGTTGACAAATGAGAGAGAAATACCAACTCTGTGTAACTTGAGCTGTGTCGTAGATTCGAATTCCAAGTTTCAACGCCAGAAAATCAATTCGCAAAATACTGGGAAAGAATATACCGACGATAATTATTCGAGAGTAGGCAATGTTTTATCACTATAGTACTTTTCCACGCTTGGAAATGAAATTTTGAAAGATAGGGATGAGATTAGCTCTAGTCACATAGCTATTATCTTCATTTTCTACAATGAGAAATTGATTTCTTTCAGACAACCTGAAGTAAAAGCAGATTGAGATCTGGACTCGATGGAATCACCCAACAAGATACGGTACGAAGAAAGCATGCCAGGAAACTGTTGGCGCAGAGGGTACTCCGGTGTTACGACGGAAAGAAAAGGATCAAAACATTCTGGATTCAAACGTAAGAGACTTTTCCACTACGCATAGACGGTGCAGCATGAGTCGGGGTCAACTTTTACCTGTATAAAAGTCTACTTTTCGTCCATGGACTACAAAAATGGCGCTGTTCATCTAGGACTATGTCTGTTCCTCAAATGGAATATATCCAATAAGCTACTGTTATTTTAAGTCTGTCAGCAGTCGATCTCTGACGATATTGCAGAATTCTGTCAGGAATCCTGGCGTCTTTATTGCAATACAGAAGTTCTTTTCGATGTTCTTCGAAGTTCCATCAGTTTCAAGCTCCTTACCAGCCAGTCAGAGTTGATTGTCGAAGTACCAACGCTCTTTTCAAACTGTTTGAAAATTGTTATCGATCCGCAAGGAGTTGCAACAGCCTCGGATACGAATTTTTGATATTATTCCTTCGCTCAACCACTCGAAAGAGTCTAACAATTCAAGAATAAGAAATGAGCACCAGCTCTGTGTAACGTAAGCTACGTCGTAGATTTAAATTTGAAGTGTTGACTCGAGAAAATCAATTTGCAAACAATTCCAATAGAATATACTGTTATATCGAACAGTCATTGGTATCCTGATCGAGCCAGAAGTCAATCTCTTATATCTCTCTCTTTTATTATTACTGCTTGCGTCTGTATTGCAATACTGAAGTTGTTTCCAAAGTTCCCGAGAGTTCAAACAGTTTCGAGCTCCTTACCATCCATTCTGAGCTGACTGTCGACGTACCAACGCTCTTTTGAAAATGTATAAAATTTTTCATTCGTCCGCAAAGTGTTGTAACAGCCTGGAATACGAATCTTCGACGTTATCCCTTTTTTTATCTACTCGAAAAAGTCTTACTGTTGACGAATGAGAGAGAAATACCAACTCTGTGTAACTTGAGCTGTGTCGTAGATTCGAATTCCAAGTTTCAACGCGAGAAAATCAATTCGCAGAATACTCGGAAAGAATATACCGACGATAATTATTCGAGAGTAGGCAGTGCTCTATTACTGTAGCACTTTTCCGAGCTTGGGGATCAAATTTTGAAAGATAGGGATGAGAACGGCTTTAGTTACATCGCTATTATCTCTATTTCCTACAATGAGAAATTGATTTCCTTAGCCGAATATTTGAAAACGCTTCGCTCATATATCGTCAGTTCGGAATATCACGGCCCCAACTCTCAGCTGAAGGCTCGTCGAATCCTAAACAGACGTGATTACTGAATTTCAATCAATCGCGAGAGATGTTATCATTACCTATATTTGTATTGTGAAATGTAAATGTTGTACGACGAGAAAGTTGGAACGACGAAGAAAAATAATGGTAATTTAAGATGCAACATAGATGTCCGACAGACATCATTGACCTAATCCCTGACCTTTTTTTGTGAGAAATCTGGAAGCATTTCGAATGTAATCATTAATCGACAGCATCTTTTCGTGGACCGAAGAATCGGAAAATTCAGCATTTTTTAAACGGTATAATCAATTTTTCAACTCTTTTACGCACAATTATCGAGAAATCACATAATATCGAATATGTTATCCGATGAAGAAATATTTATAAATTCTTGACGATTGAGAAAATCAAAAATTTGCCCCTCCAAAATTTTTGGCAGAGTCTATTTGATTTTTCAATTCTCTCGTTGAAAATTATTGGGAAATTTTGAAGCATTAGACACGATAGCTCCCAAACAATAGAAATTATAATCGCCCCCTAAGAATTCGAAATGGTAAACTGGTCAATTCTGAAAGTTTTTACGAAAAGTCCTTCATCCTTTAGATTCGGAACGTGATTCGTTTCGCAGGCGATTATTACACAGAGAATCAAAGAATTTACGGTATTTGACGAGCGACGTAACGAACGAGAAAAAAAAAAAAACTACCGAACCTCCTTCGAATCGGTTCATTCTAAATTACAGCCAAATTTTGGAATTTTTTCGATCGAGAAACTATTTCTAAACCTCCCTCTGAGATAAATCACCCGGGGACGTAATTTTATGACTACGCCCCTGAGTCGTCCCCGAGTCGCCCTTGAGTCGACCTTGAGTCGCGTGACGTAGTTTTCAATCATATGTTCAGGCGCATGCGCAGTTTGCGTTTCGTATATCGATAGCGCCGTTCGATTTTCGATACTTCGATCTCAATTTGAATACGTGACCTTGGCGACGCCAATCGACGTCCCGACGTCTCATAGTTTAGGTATGGTGTTATAATTTGACGTACGCGTCTTTGCCGAGGTAAGAAATTGTGATCTTGCGATTCAACGATCATAAATAATTATCCAAGTGAAGTCGACGGTTTAATTTCGTTCGCCGTGAAGTTGCGTGCCAGTTCGAATTTTTCAGAGATGACTCAGAGATAACGAAGTTTTTCAACCGTTCCGGCAGTTTGACCTGAATTGTTGTTTTTACTTGTGAGTAGCCAACAATTGTGTATCTTTCGAATAAATTATGATATAATACTCGATTAGAATCAACAGTATCCTAAAATAGTTGATTTGCGTATTATCGTGTTTGAAACTTAGTCTGACAACAAAAATATAGCATATCGTATTCGACCGACGCAGTGTAGCGTAGCCAAAGATGGCCGCCAGTCGAAGACGCTATAACATTTCATTCCAATAATCCGATATATTGAACGAATCTTCGTTGACGAAACAATTACTTTATCACAGAAGACGAGTCGAATTCTGGTATGTGTACAGTGACCGGTATTTTTGAGTTGTAGAACCGTCGTTTTACCAAGCCAAGTCGCGATCTTATAGTCAAAGAATAGCCAGAGTGACGGTTTGTTTTTCTTTTTTTTTTTTTTCACGAGTCTCATTTTATTATCACGCGTTTGAATCGAGAAGCCGGCGGCTCCTTTCTCATTAACGTTGTATCTTATTGTTTTTCAGCCTACAACGATGTGTACGTTAGGAATCATCGCCGCTGCGAGTCCAGACGTGCCGTGCGGAACTGACGCGTGAGTACATAACCTCTTTGAAAATCTCACCGCACATTGTAATTTCACGTATTATATTACGTAGACGTTTGATAATCATTTCAATTTCGTATATCGGCATTTTTGTTTTGTTTTTTTTTTACCTTTTCCGCCCCCACCCGAGTTAATTATCGGCAAAGACCGTTGCCAGTCCAGTCGATCTTCGGTTTCAATTATTTCGCATCTTTCGAAATAACTTTCGAAATATTTGTTCGCGTTCGCAGAGATAACTCGTTGAATTGTGTCCCACGCGCGTCAACCGCGTGTCGCGTGTATAAGCAGGTGCAAGCTCGTCTCGATTGGTTTTAATTTCTTTTATTTTTTATTTTTTTCAATTTCTTCTCAACGTCAGAGAAATGCTATATATATATTATTGGGAAAGTGATACGACACGCGCCGTCCGGTAGGCGTTATTCCCTCTATCATAGATTAGTTTCGACGTAACGTACCCGAACGCACGTTAGTAGACTCGGGTTCGCTGACAATATTTTGCGCCTCAGGTCGACCGACCTGAGACAGAACCGCTGTAAGCTCTCTGTTAATGTACACCGGGGTCTACCGCCACTCAGTTTCGCCAAATTCGTGCGAACGAACCCATTGTAACAATTTCTCTAATAAAACGTCAATTCTACCTCTCGTGTTTCGATAATTTCAATTCCAGAAATGTCTTGGAATTGCACACGTTACATATTTGTTATTATCCGTACATGGTAGACCCCGAGTGATCGCCAGTTGTCTAGGCTCTGGAAGATAGGGGACGATTTGTGCCTATGTGATTTCGTACTAAAAGAAAGAGTCATAAGTCATAAGGATTTAACGGAGGCTTGCGGCGGCGTGTTGGCACGCTGGGAGATACCACAGAGAAAGCTCGTCAGCTTTCTTTTTTGGTTCTTTCATCGTTCCACGGTTTCGCGGTCTGGCCTGTAGCGTACAATTTGCAGCGAATCTTTTTTCTTTTCCCCATCGATCGACGGCGCTTCGGAGAAGAGGACGGCGGTGAGGGTCGCCGCTGTCTCGGGTTAGTCCGATTCAGCGGCTGTCCTCGCTTTGTTCCATCACACTAGACTGTCAAGCCCTGTACTTCGGGTGCGATCGGTGAAAACACAGCCGTGGCTGACAACTCGAGTCGGGGATCGATCCATGTTCTCCGTAGCGTCCCGGTCGCCGCGGCCCGGTTCATTCTCACAAGTAGCTTTTTTTTCTGCGCGGGTACGCCGGGGTTAGGAAAGAAACTCTCTCGCACGCCCGTTGGTGTCTTTTTTTTTATCTTTTATTTTTTATTCTTCATTTTTCTTCTCCAAGACTTGAGATATCGCACAAAGTTGCAAAGCTCTAAATTCAGATTGATTTTAACGAAAGAACTTCCAAAGGGGACACGCAGGCCTGCTTATACACTCGGATTCGACTGGCTTAGTATACGCGTTACCGCCGAAATGATCTTTGCGGTATCGAGAGAGTATCTCGATCGAACTATTCGATTCAGAAGTTAGAAACGTATCGAGATGCGAAATGGGAAAGAATATCGGACGTCTTTCGAAAATCTTATTCGAGAATAACGACGGGATGTAATTTTCTAGATCTCCTAGAAACATAAATAACGTAACCGATTATTTTTATCGTATATTCTTCTGACGCTTGTCCCTTTCTCTATGTTTCATGCGCGTTCCGCTCCATCCTGCCTAAAAAAATTCATCGGACCGAGCCGCACGGGAAGCTGTCGACGAAGCTGCGACAACGAACATCCGTCGAGGATCCTGGGAAAAGGGGAGAAGGCGGCAGAAAGACCCAGGCTTGGTTATCTACTCTGCATCGGCGGCGGTGGATGCAGCGACGCGGTGAAAGGGAATAAATGGCAATTCGACGCTCTTTTCAAAACCTATGAAAATTCTCATTGGTCTGCAAAGAGTCGTAACAGCCTCGAATACGAATTTTCGATATCATTCGTTTGCCTAACCGCTCGACAGAGTCCAAGAGTTCAAGAATAAGGAATAAGTACTGGCTCTGTGTAACGTAAGCTACGTCGTAGATTCGAATTCCAAGTTTCAACGCGAGAGAATCAATTCGCAAAATACTTGAAAATAATATACCGACGATAATTATTCGAGAGTAGGCAATGTTTTATCACTATAGTACTTTTCCACGCTTGGAAATGGAATTTTGAAAGATAGGGATGAGAACAGCTCTAGTCACATAGCTATTATCTTTATTTTCTACAATGAGAAATTGATTTCTTTCAGACAACCTGAAGTAAAAGCAGATTGAGATCTGGACTCGATGGAATCACCCAACAAGATACGGTACGAAGAAAGCATGCCAGGAAACTGTTGGCGCATAGGATACTCCGGTTGTACGACGGAAAGAAGAGGATCAAAACATCCTGGATTCAAACGTAAGAGACTTTTCCACTACGGATGGACGGAACATGAGTTGGGGCAACTTTTACTCGCACAAAAGTCTACTTTTCGTCCATGGACTACGAATATCACGCTGTTCATTCAAGACTATGTCTGTTCCTCGACTGGAATATATCCGATAAGCTACTGTTATTTTAAGTCGGTCAGCAGTCGATCTCTGACGATATTGCAGAACTCTGTCAGAAATCCTCGCGTCTTTATTGCAATACAGAAGTTCTTTTCTAACTTCTTCGGAGTTCCATCAGTTTCGAGCTACTTACCAGCCATTCAGAGTTGATTGTCGAAGTACCAACGCTCTTTTCAAACTGTTCAAGAATTGTTATCGATCCGCAAGGAGTTGCAACAGCCTCGAACACGAATTTTTGCTATTATTCCTTTGCCTAACCACTCGAAAGAGTCTAACAATTCAAGATAAAGAAATGAGCACCAGCTCTGTGTAACGTAAGCTACGGCGTAGATTCAAATTAAGAGTTTCGACTCGAGAAAATCAATTTGCAAATTATTCCACATGAATATACTGTTATATCGAACAGTCATTGGTATTCTGATCGAGCCAGAAGTCCATCTCTGATATCGGTCACTTTTATCATTACTACTCGCGTCTGTATTGCAATACAGAAGTTGTTTCCAAAGTTCCTGAAAGTTCAAACAGTTTCGAGCTCCTTACCATCCATTCTGAGCTGACTGTCGACGTACCAACGCTCTTTTGAAAATGTATAAAATTTTTCATTCGTCCGCAAAGTGTTGTAACAGCCTGGAATACGAATTTTCGACGTTATCCCTTTGTCTATCTACTCGAAAAAGTCTCACTGTTGACAAATGAGAGAGAAATACCAACTCTGTGTAACTTGAGCTGTGTCGTAGATTCGAATTCCAAGTTTCAACGCCAGAAAATCAATTCGCAAAATACTGGGAAAGAATATACCGACGATAATTATTCGAGAGTAGGCAATGTTTTATCACTATAGTACTTTTCCACGCTTGGAAATGAAATTTTGAAAGATAGGGATGAGATTAGCTCTAGTCACATAGCTATTATCTTCATTTTCTACAATGAGAAATTGATTTCTTTCAGACAACCTGAAGTAAAAGCAGATTGAGATCTGGACTCGATGGAATCACCCAACAAGATACGGTACGAAGAAAGCATGCCAGGAAACTGTTGGCGCAGAGGGTACTCCGGTGTTACGACGGAAAGAAAAGGATCAAAACATTCTGGATTCAAACGTAAGAGACTTTTCCACTACGCATAGACGGTGCAGCATGAGTCGGGGTCAACTTTTACCTGTATAAAAGTCTACTTTTCGTCCATGGACTACAAAAATGGCGCTGTTCATCTAGGATTATGTCTGTTCCTCAAATGGAATATATCCAATAAGCTACTGTTATTTTAAGTCTGTCAGCAGTCGATCTCTGACGATATTGCAGAATTCTGTCAGGAATCCTGGCGTCTTTATTGCAATACAGAAGTTCTTTTCGATGTTCTTCGAAGTTCCATCAGTTTCAAGCTCCTTACCAGCCAGTCAGAGTTGATTGTCGAAGTACCAACGCTCTTTTCAAACTGTTTGAAAATTGTTATCGATCCGCAAGGAGTTGCAAGGGCCTCGGATACGAATTTTTGATATTATTCCTTCGCTCAACCACTCGAAAGAGTCTAACAATTCAAGAATAAGAAATGAGCACCAGCTCTGTGTAACGTAAGCTACGTCGTAGATTTAAATTTGAAGTGTTGACTCGAGAAAATCAATTTGCAAACAATTCCAATAGAATATACTGTTATATCGAACAGTCATTGGTATCCTGATCGAGCCAGAAGTCAATCTCTTATATCTCTCTCTTTTATTATTACTGCTTGCGTCTGTATTGCAATACTGAAGTTGTTTCCAAAGTTCCCGAGAGTTCAAACAGTTTCGAGCTCCTTACCATCCATTCTGAGCTGACTGTCGACGTACCAACGCTCTTTTGAAAATGTATAAAATTTTTCATTCGTCCGCAAAGTGTTGTAACAGCCTGGAATACGAATTTTCGACGTTATCCCTTTGTCTATCTACTCGAAAAAGTCTCACTGTTGACAAATGAGAGAGAAATACCAACTCTGTGTAACTTGAGCTGTGTCGTAGATTCGAATTCCAAGTTTCAACGCCAGAAAATCAATTCGCAAAATACTTGCAAAGAATATACCGACGATAATTATTCGAGAGTAGGCAATGTTTTATCACTATAGTAATTTTCCACGTTTGGAAATGAAATTTCGAAAGATAGGGATGAAAACAGCTTTAGTTACATCTCTATGATGTTTATTTTCTACAATGAGAAATTGATTTCTTTCAGACGGGCCGAAGGAAAAGCAGATTGAGATCTGGACTGGAAGGAATCACCCAACAAGATACGGTACGAAGAAAGCATGCCAGGAAACTGTTGGCGCAGAGGATACTCCGGTGGTACGACGGAAAGAAGAGGATCAAAACATTCTGGATTCAAACGTAAGAGACTTTTCCACTACGGATAGACGGTGCAGCAAGAGTTGGGGCAACTTTCACTCGCACAAAAGTCTACTTTTCGTCCATGGACTACGAATATCACGCTGTTCATTCAAGACTATGTCTGTTCCTCGACTGGAATATATCCGATAAGCTACTGTTATTTTAAGTCGGTCAGCAGTCGATCTCTGACGATATTGCAGAACTCTGTCAGGAATCCTCGCGTCTTTATTGCAATACAGAAGTTCTTTTCTAAGTTCTTCGGAGTTCAATCAGTTTCGAGCCACCTACCAGCCATTCAGAGTTGATTGTCGAAGTACCAACGCTCTTTTCAAACTGTTTAAGAATTGTTATCGATCCGCAAGGAGTTGCAACAGCCTCGAACACAAATTTTTGCTATTATTCCTTTGCCTAACCACTCGAAAGAGTCTAACAATTCAAGAATAAGGAATGAGCACCAGCTCTGTGTAACGTAAGCTACGTCGTAGATTTAAATTGAAAGTTTCGACTCAAGAAAATCAATTTGCAAACTATTCCAACAGAATATACTGTTATATCGAACAGTCATTGGTATCCCGATCGAGCTAGAAGTCAATCTCTGATATCGGTCACTTTTATCATTACTACTCGCGTCTGTATTGCAATACAGAAGTTGTTTCCAAAGTTCCTGAAAGTTCAAACAGTTTCGAGCTCCTTACCATCCATTCTGAGCTGACTGTCGACGTACCAACGCTCTTTTGAAAATGTATAAAATTTTTCATTCGTCCGCAAAGTGTTGTAACAGCCTGGAATACGAATTTTCGACGTTATCCCTTTGTCTATCTACTCGAAAAAGTCTCACTGTTGACAAATGAGAGAGAAATACCAACTCTGTGTAACTTGAGCTGTGTCGTAGATTCGAATTCCAAGTTTCAACGCCAGAAAATCAATTCGCAAAATACTGGGAAAGAATATACCGACGATAATTATTCGAGAGTAGGCAATGTTTTATCACTATAGTACTTTTCCACGCTTGGAAATGAAATTTTGAAAGATAGGGATGAGATTAGCTCTAGTCACATAGCTATTATCTTCATTTTCTACAATGAGAAATTGATTTCTTTCAGACAACCTGAAGTAAAAGCAGATTGAGATCTGGACTCGATGGAATCACCCAACAAGATACGGTACGAAGAAAGCATGCCAGGAAACTGTTGGCGCAGAGGGTACTCCGGTGTTACGACGGAAAGAAAAGGATCAAAACATTCTGGATTCAAACGTAAGAGACTTTTCCACTACGCATAGACGGTGCAGCATGAGTCGGGGTCAACTTTTACCTGTATAAAAGTCTACTTTTCGTCCATGGACTACAAAAATGGCGCTGTTCATCTAGGACTATGTCTGTTCCTCAAATGGAATATATCCAATAAGCTACTGTTATTTTAAGTCTGTCAGCAGTCGATCTCTGACGATATTGCAGAATTCTGTCAGGAATCCTGGCGTCTTTATTGCAATACAGAAGTTCCTTTCGATGTTCTTCGAAGTTCCATCAGTTTCAAGCTCCTTACCAGCCAGTCAGAGTTGATTGTCGAAGTACCAACGCTCTTTTCAAACTGTTTGAAAATTGTTATCGATCCGCAAGGAGTTGCAACAGCCTCGGATACGAATTTTTGATATTATTCCTTCGCTCAACCACTCGAAAGAGTCTAACAATTCAAGAATAAGAAATGAGCACCAGCTCTGTGTAACGTAAGCTACGTCGTAGATTTAAATTTGAAGTGTTGACTCGAGAAAATCAATTTGCAAACAATTCCAATAGAATATACTGTTATATCGAACAGTCATTGGTATCCTGATCGAGCCAGAAGTCAATCTCTTATATCTCTCTCTTTTATTATTACTGCTTGCGTCTGTATTGCAATACTGAAGTTGTTTCCAAAGTTCCCGAGAGTTCAAACAGTTTCGAGCTCCTTACCATCCATTCTGAGCTGACTGTCGACGTACCAACGCTCTTTTGAAAATGTATAAAATTTTTCATTCGTCCGCAAAGTGTTGTAACAGCCTGGAATACGAATCTTCGACGTTATCCCTTTTTTTATCTACTCGAAAAAGTCTTACTGTTGACGAATGAGAGAGAAATACCAACTCTGTGTAACTTGAGCTGTGTCGTAGATTCGAATTCCAAGTTTCAACGCGAGAAAATCAATTCGCAGAATACTCGGAAAGAATATACCGACGATAATTATTCGAGAGTAGGCAGTGCTCTATTACTGTAGCACTTTTCCGAGCTTGGGGATCAAATTTTGAAAGATAGGGATGAGAACGGCTTTAGTTACATCGCTATTATCTCTATTTCCTACAATGAGAAATTGATTTCCTTAGCCGAATATTTGAAAACGCTTCGCTCATATATCGTCAGTTCGGAATATCACGGCCCCAACTCTCAGCTGAAGGCTCGTCGAATCCTAAACAGACGTGATTACTGAATTTCAATCAATCGCGAGAGATGTTATCATTACCTATATTTGTATTGTGAAATGTAAATGTTGTACGACGAGAAAGTTGGAACGACGAAGAAAAATAATGGTAATTTAAGATGCAACATAGATGTCCGACAGACATCATTGACCTAATCCCTGACCTTTTTTTGTGAGAAATCTGGAAGCATTTCGAATGTAATCATTAATCGACAGCATCTTTTCGTGGACCGAAGAATCGGAAAATTCAGCATTTTTTAAACGGTATAATCAATTTTTCAACTCTTTTACGCACAATTATCGAGAAATCACATAATATCGAATATGTTATCCGATGAAGAAATATTTATAAATTCTTGACGATTGAGAAAATCAAAAATTTGCCCCTCCAAAATTTTTGGCAGAGTCTATTTGATTTTTCAATTCTCTCGTTGAAAATTATTGGGAAATTTTGAAGCATTAGACACGATAGCTCCCAAACAATAGAAATTATAATCGCCCCCTAAGAATTCGAAATGGTAAACTGGTCAATTCTGAAAGTTTTTACGAAAAGTCCTTCATCCTTTAGATTCGGAACGTGATTCGTTTCGCAGGCGATTATTACACAGAGAATCAAAGAATTTACGGTATTTGACGAGCGACGTAACGAACGAGAAAAAAAAAAAAACTACCGAACCTCCTTCGAATCGGTTCATTCTAAATTACAGCCAAATTTTGGAATTTTTTCGATCGAGAAACTATTTCTAAACCTCCCTCTGAGATAAATCACCCGGGGACGTAATTTTATGACTACGCCCCTGAGTCGTCCCCGAGTCGCCCTTGAGTCGACCTTGAGTCGCGTGACGTAGTTTTCAATCATATGTTCAGGCGCATGCGCAGTTTGCGTTTCGTATATCGATAGCGCCGTTCGATTTTCGATACTTCGATCTCAATTTGAATACGTGACCTTGGCGACGCCAATCGACGTCCCGACGTCTCATAGTTTAGGTATGGTGTTATAATTTGACGTACGCGTCTTTGCCGAGGTAAGAAATTGTGATCTTGCGATTCAACGATCATAAATAATTATCCAAGTGAAGTCGACGGTTTAATTTCGTTCGCCGTGAAGTTGCGTGCCAGTTCGAATTTTTCAGAGATGACTCAGAGATAACGAAGTTTTTCAACCGTTCCGGCAGTTTGACCTGAATTGTTGTTTTTACTTGTGAGTAGCCAACAATTGTGTATCTTTCGAATAAATTATGATATAATACTCGATTAGAATCAACAGTATCCTAAAATAGTTGATTTGCGTATTATCGTGTTTGAAACTTAGTCTGACAACAAAAATATAGCATATCGTATTCGACCGACGCAGTGTAGCGTAGCCAAAGATGGCCGCCAGTCGAAGACGCTATAACATTTCATTCCAATAATCCGATATATTGAACGAATCTTCGTTGACGAAACAATTACTTTATCACAGAAGACGAGTCGAATTCTGGTATGTGTACAGTGACCGGTATTTTTGAGTTGTAGAACCGTCGTTTTACCAAGCCAAGTCGCGATCTTATAGTCAAAGAATAGCCAGAGTGACGGTTTGTTTTTCTTTTTTTTTTTTTCACGAGTCTCATTTTATTATCACGCGTTTGAATCGAGAAGCCGGCGGCTCCTTTCTCATTAACGTTGTATCTTATTGTTTTTCAGCCTACAACGATGTGTACGTTAGGAATCATCGCCGCTGCGAGTCCAGACGTGCCGTGCGGAACTGACGCGTGAGTACATAACCTCTTTGAAAATCTCACCGCACATTGTAATTTCACGTATTATATTACGTAGACGTTTGATAATCATTTCAATTTCGTATATCGGCATTTTTGTTTTGTTTTTTTTTTACCTTTTCCGCCCCCACCCGAGTTAATTATCGGCAAAGACCGTTGCCAGTCCAGTCGATCTTCGGTTTCAATTATTTCGCATCTTTCGAAATAACTTTCGAAATATTTGTTCGCGTTCGCAGAGATAACTCGTTGAATTGTGTCCCACGCGCGTCAACCGCGTGTCGCGTGTATAAGCAGGTGCAAGCTCGTCTCGATTGGTTTTAATTTCTTTTATTTTTTATTTTTTTCAATTTCTTCTCAACGTCAGAGAAATGCTATATATATATTATTGGGAAAGTGATACGACACGCGCCGTCCGGTAGGCGTTATTCCCTCTATCATAGATTAGTTTCGACGTAACGTACCCGAACGCACGTTAGTAGACTCGGGTTCGCTGACAATATTTTGCGCCTCAGGTCGACCGACCTGAGACAGAACCGCTGTAAGCTCTCTGTTAATGTACACCGGGGTCTACCGCCACTCAGTTTCGCCAAATTCGTGCGAACGAACCCATTGTAACAATTTCTCTAATAAAACGTCAATTCTACCTCTCGTGTTTCGATAATTTCAATTCCAGAAATGTCTTGGAATTGCACACGTTACATATTTGTTATTATCCGTACATGGTAGACCCCGAGTGATCGCCAGTTGTCTAGGCTCTGGAAGATAGGGGACGATTTGTGCCTATGTGATTTCGTACTAAAAGAAAGAGTCATAAGTCATGAGGATTTAACGGAGGCTTGCGGCGGCGTGTTGGCACGCTGGGAGATACCACAGAGAAAGCTCGTCAGCTTTCTTTTTTGGTTCTTTCATCGTTCCACGGTTTCGCGGTCTGGCCTGTAGCGTACAATTTGCAGCGAATCTTTTTTCTTTTCTCCATCGATCGACGGCGCTTCGGAGAAGAGGACGGCGGTGAGGGTCGCCGCTGTCTCGGGTTAGTCCGATTCAGCGGCTGTCCTCGCTTTGTTCCATCACACTAGACTGTCAAGCCCTGTACTTCGGGTGCGATCGGTGAAAACACAGCCGTGGCTGACAACTCGAGTCGGGGATCGATCCATGTTCTCCGTAGCGTCCCGGTCGCCGCGGCCCGGTTCATTCTCACAAGTAGCTTTTTTTTCTGCGCGGGTACGCCGGGGTTAGGAAAGAAACTCTCTCGCACGCCCGTTGGTGTCTTTTTTTTTATCTTTTATTTTTTATTCTTCATTTTTCTTCTCCAAGACTTGAGATATCGCACAAAGTTGCAAAGCTCTAAATTCAGATTGATTTTAACGAAAGAACTTCCAAAGGGGACACGCAGGCCTGCTTATACACTCGGATTCGACTGGCTTAGTATACGCGTTACCGCCGAAATGATCTTTGCGGTATCGAGAGAGTATCTCGATCGAACTATTCGATTCAGAAGTTAGAAACGTATCGAGATGCGAAATGGGAAAGAATATCGGACGTCTTTCGAAAATCTTATTCGAGAATAACGACGGGATGTAATTTTCTAGATCTCCTAGAAACATAAATAATGTAACCGATTATTTTTATCGTATATTCTTCTGACGCTTGTCCCTTTCTCTATGTTTCATGCGCGTTCCGCTCCATCCTGCCTAAAAAAATTCATCGGACCGAGCCGCACGGGAAGCTGTCGACGAAGCTGCGACAACGAACATCCGTCGAGGATCCTGGGAAAAGGGGAGAAGGCGGCAGAAAGACCCAGGCTTGGTTATCTACTCTGCATCGGCGGCGGTGGATGCAGCGACGCGGTGAAAGGGAATAAATGGCAATTCGACGCTCTTTTCAAAACCTATGAAAATTCTCATTGGTCTGCAAAGAGTCGTAACAGCCTCGAATACGAATTTTCGATATCATTCGTTTGCCTAACCGCTCGACAGAGTCCAAGAGTTCAAGAATAAGGAATAAGTACTGGCTCTGTGTAACGTAAGCTACGTCGTAGATTCGAATTCCAAGTTTCAACGCGAGAGAATCAATTCGCAAAATACTTGAAAATAATATACCGACGATAATTATTCGAGAGTAGGCAATGTTTTATCACTATAGTACTTTTCCACGCTTGGAAATGGAATTTTGAAAGATAGGGATGAGAACAGCTCTAGTCACATAGCTATTATCTTTATTTTCTACAATGAGAAATTGATTTCTTTCAGACAACCTGAAGTAAAAGCAGATTGAGATCTGGACTCGATGGAATCACCCAACAAGATACGGTACGAAGAAAGCATGCCAGGAAACTGTTGGCGCATAGGATACTCCGGTTGTACGACGGAAAGAAGAGGATCAAAACATCCTGGATTCAAACGTAAGAGACTTTTCCACTACGGATGGACGGAACATGAGTTGGGGCAACTTTTACTCGTATAAAAGTCTACTTTTCGTCCATGGACTACGAAAATGACGCTATTCATTTAAGACTATGTCTGTTCCTCAAATGGAATATATCCAATAAGCTACTGTTATCTTAAGTCGGTCAGCAGACGATCTCTGACGATATTGCAGAACTCTGTCAGGAATCCTCGCGTCTTTATTGCAATATAGAAGTTCTTTTCGATGTTCTTTGGAGTTCCAACAGTTTCGAGCTCCTTACCAGCCATTCAGAGTTGATTGTGGGAGTACCAACGCTCTTTTCAAACTGTTTAAGAATTGTTATCGATCCGCAAGGAGTTGCAACAGCCTCGAACACAGATTTTTGCTATTATTCCTTTGCCTAACCACTCGAAAGAGTCTAACAATTCAAGATAACGGAATGAGCACCAGCTCTGTGTGACGTAAGCTACGTCGTAGATTCAAATTAAGAGTTTCGACTCGAGAAAATCAATTTGCAAACTATTCCACAAGAATATACTGTTATATCGAACAGTCATTGGTATTCTGATCGAGCCAGAAGTCCATCTCTGATATCGGTCACTTTTATCATTACTACTCGCGTCTGTATTGCAATACAGAAGTTGTTTCCAAAGTTCCTGAAAGTTCAAACAGTTTCGAGCTCCTTACCATCCATTCTGAGCTGACTGTCGACGTACCAACGCTCTTTTGAAAATGTATAAAATTTTTCATTCGTCCGCAAAGTGTTGTAACAGCCTGGAATACGAATTTTCGACGTTATCCCTTTGTCTATCTACTCGAAAAAGTCTCACTGTTGACAAATGAGAGAGAAATACCAACTCTGTGTAACTTGAGCTGTGTCGTAGATTCGAATTCCAAGTTTCAACGCCAGAAAATCAATTCGCAAAATACTGGGAAAGAATATACCGACGATAATTATTCGAGAGTAGGCAATGTTTTATCACTATAGTACTTTTCCACGCTTGGAAATGAAATTTTAAAAGATAGGGATGAGAACAGCTCTAGTCACATAGCTATTATCTTCATTTTCTACAATGAGAAATTGATTTCTTTCAGACAACCTGAAGTAAAAGCAGATTGAGATCTGGACTCGATGGAATCACCCAACAAGATACGGTACGAAGAAAGCATGCCAGGAAACTGTTGGCGCATAGGATACTCCGGTTGTACGACGGAAAGAAGAGGATCAAAACATCCTGGATTCAAACGTAAGAGACTTTTCCACTACGGATGGACGGAACATGAGTCGGGGCAACTTTTACTCGTATAAAAGTCTACTTTTCGTCCATGGACTACGAAAATGACGCTATTCATTTAAGACTATGTCTGTTCCTCAAATGGAATATATCCCATAAGCTACTGTTATCTTAAGTCGGTCAGCAGACGATCTCTGACGATATTGCAGAACTCTGTCAGGAATCCTGGCGTCTTTATTGCAATACAGAAGTTCTTTTCGATGTTCTTCGAAGTTCCATCAGTTTCAAGCTCCTTACCAGCCATTCAGAGTTGATTGTCGAAGTACCAACGCTCTTTTCAAACTGTTTGAAAATTGTTATCGATCCGCAAGGAGTTGCAGCAGCCTCGGATACGAATTTTTGATATTATTCCTTCGCTCAACCACTCGAAAGAGTCTAACAATTCAAGATAACGAAATGAGCACCAGCTCTGTGTGATGTAAGCTACGTCGTAGATTCAAATTAAGAGTTTCGACTCGAGAAAATCAATTTGCAAACTATTCCACAAGAATATACTGTTATATCGAACAGTCATTGGTATTCTGATCGAGCCAGAAGTCCATCTCTGATATCGGTCACTTTTATCATTACTACTCGCGTCTGTATTGCAATACAGAAGTTGTTTCCAAAGTTCCTGAGAGTTCAAACAGTTTCGAGCTCCTTACCATCCATTCTGAGCTGACTGTCGACGTACCAACGCTCTTTTGAAAATGTATAAAATTTTTCATTCGTCCGCAAAGTGTTGTAACAGCCTGGAATACGAATCTTCGACGTTATCCCTTTGTCTATCTACTCGAAAAAGTCTTACTGTTGACGAATGAGAGAGAAATACCAACTCTGTGTAACTTGAGCTGTGTCGTAGATTCGAATTCCAAGTTTCAACGCCAGAAAATCAATTCGCAAAATACTTGCAAAGAATATACCGACGATAATTATTCGAGAGTAGGCAATGTTTTATCACTATAGTAATTTTCCACGTTTGGAAATGAAATTTCGAAAGATAGGGATGAAAACAGCTTTAGTTACATCTCTATGATGTTTATTTTCTACAATGAGAAATTGATTTCTTTCAGACGGGCCGAAGGAAAAGCAGATTGAGATCTGGACTGGAAGGAATCACCCAACAAGATACGGTACGAAGAAAGCATGCCAGGAAACTGTTGGCGCAGAGGATACTCCGGTGGTACGACGGAAAGAAGAGGATCAAAACATTCTGGATTCAAACGTAAGAGACTTTTCCACTACGGATAGACGGTGCAGCAAGAGTTGGGGCAACTTTCACTCGCACAAAAGTCTACTTTTCGTCCATGGACTACGAATATCACGCTGTTCATTCAAGACTATGTCTGTTCCTCGACTGGAATATATCCGATAAGCTACTGTTATTTTAAGTCGGTCAGCAGTCGATCTCTGACGATATTGCAGAACTCTGTCAGGAATCCTCGCGTCTTTATTGCAATACAGAAGTTCTTTTCTAAGTTCTTCGGAGTTCAATCAGTTTCGAGCCACCTACCAGCCATTCAGAGTTGATTGTCGAAGTACCAACGCTCTTTTCAAACTGTTTAAGAATTGTTATCGATCCGCAAGGAGTTGCAACAGCCTCGAACACAAATTTTTGCTATTATTCCTTTGCCTAACCACTCGAAAGAGTCTAACAATTCAAGAATAAGGAATGAGCACCAGCTCTGTGTAACGTAAGCTACGTCGTAGATTTAAATTGAAAGTTTCGACTCAAGAAAATCAATTTGCAAACTATTCCAACAGAATATACTGTTATATCGAACAGTCATTGGTATCCCGATCGAGCTAGAAGTCAATCTCTGATATCGGTCACTTTTATCATTACTACTCGCGTCTGTATTGCAATACAGAAGTTGTTTCCAAAGTTCCTGAAAGTTCAAACAGTTTCGAGCTCCTTACCATCCATTCTGAGCTGACTGTCGACGTACCAACGCTCTTTTGAAAATGTATAAAATTTTTCATTCGTCCGCAAAGTGTTGTAACAGCCTGGAATACGAATTTTCGACGTTATCCCTTTGTCTATCTACTCGAAAAAGTCTCACTGTTGACAAATGAGAGAGAAATACCAACTCTGTGTAACTTGAGCTGTGTCGTAGATTCGAATTCCAAGTTTCAACGCCAGAAAATCAATTCGCAAAATACTTGCAAAGAATATACCGACGATAATTATTCGAGAGTAGGCAATGTTTTATCACTATAGTAATTTTCCACGTTTGGAAATGAAATTTCGAAAGATAGGGATGAAAACAGCTTTAGTTACATCTCTATGATGTTTATTTTCTACAATGAGAAATTGATTTCTTTCAGACGGGCCGAAGGAAAAGCAGATTGAGATCTGGACTGGAAGGAATCACCCAACAAGATACGGTACGAAGAAAGCATGCCAGGAAACTGTTGGCGCAGAGGATACTCCGGTGGTACGACGGAAAGAAGAGGATCAAAACATTCTGGATTCAAACGTAAGAGACTTTTCCACTACGGATAGACGGTGCAGCAAGAGTTGGGGCAACTTTCACTCGCACAAAAGTCTACTTTTCGTCCATGGACTACGAATATCACGCTGTTCATTCAAGACTATGTCTGTTCCTCGACTGGAATATATCCGATAAGCTACTGTTATTTTAAGTCGGTCAGCAGTCGATCTCTGACGATATTGCAGAACTCTGTCAGGAATCCTCGCGTCTTTATTGCAATACAGAAGTTCTTTTCTAAGTTCTTCGGAGTTCAATCAGTTTCGAGCCACCTACCAGCCATTCAGAGTTGATTGTCGAAGTACCAACGCTCTTTTCAAACTGTTTAAGAATTGTTATCGATCCGCAAGGAGTTGCAACAGCCTCGAACACAAATTTTTGCTATTATTCCTTTGCCTAACCACTCGAAAGAGTCTAACAATTCAAGAATAAGGAATGAGCACCAGCTCTGTGTAACGTAAGCTACGTCGTAGATTTAAATTTGAAGTGTTGACTCGAGAAAATCAATTTGCAAACAATTCCAATAGAATATACTGTTATATCGAACAGTCATTGGTATCCTGATCGAGCCAGAAGTCAATCTCTTATATCTCTCTCTTTTATTATTACTGCTTGCGTCTGTATTGCAATACTGAAGTTGTTTCCAAAGTTCCCGAGAGTTCAAACAGTTTCGAGCTCCTTACCATCCATTCTGAGCTGACTGTCGACGTACCAACGCTCTTTTGAAAATGTATAAAATTTTTCATTCGTCCGCAAAGTGTTGTAACAGCCTGGAATACGAATTTTCGACGTTATCCCTTTGTCTATCTACTCGAAAAAGTCTCACTGTTGACAAATGAGAGAGAAATACCAACTCTGTGTAACTTGAGCTGTGTCGTAGATTCGAATTCCAAGTTTCAACGCCAGAAAATCAATTCGCAAAATACTTGCAAAGAATATACCGACGATAATTATTCGAGAGTAGGCAATGTTTTATCACTATAGTAATTTTCCACGTTTGGAAATGAAATTTCGAAAGATAGGGATGAAAACAGCTTTAGTTACATCTCTATGATGTTTATTTTCTACAATGAGAAATTGATTTCTTTCAGACGGGCCGAAGGAAAAGCAGATTGAGATCTGGACTGGAAGGAATCACCCAACAAGATACGGTACGAAGAAAGCATGCCAGGAAACTGTTGGCGCAGAGGATACTCCGGTGGTACGACGGAAAGAAGAGGATCAAAACATTCTGGATTCAAACGTAAGAGACTTTTCCACTACGGATAGACGGTGCAGCAAGAGTTGGGGCAACTTTCACTCGCACAAAAGTCTACTTTTCGTCCATGGACTACGAATATCACGCTGTTCATTCAAGACTATGTCTGTTCCTCGACTGGAATATATCCGATAAGCTACTGTTATTTTAAGTCGGTCAGCAGTCGATCTCTGACGATATTGCAGAACTCTGTCAGGAATCCTCGCGTCTTTATTGCAATACAGAAGTTCTTTTCTAAGTTCTTCGGAGTTCAATCAGTTTCGAGCCACCTACCAGCCATTCAGAGTTGATTGTCGAAGTACCAACGCTCTTTTCAAACTGTTTAAGAATTGTTATCGATCCGCAAGGAGTTGCAACAGCCTCGAACACAGATTTTTGCTATTATTCCTTTGCCTAACCACTCGAAAGAGTCTAACAATTCAAGATAACGGAATGAGCACCAGCTCTGTGTGACGTAAGCTACGTCGTAGATTCAAATTAAGAGTTTCGACTCGAGAAAATCAATTTGCAAACTATTCCACAAGAATATACTGTTATATCGAACAGTCATTGGTATTCTGATCGAGCCAGAAGTCCATCTCTGATATCGGTCACTTTTATCATTACTACTCGCGTCTGTATTGCAATACAGAAGTTGTTTCCAAAGTTCCTGAGAGTTCAAACAGTTTCGAGCTCCTTACCATCCATTCTGAGCTGACTGTCGACGTACCAACGCTCTTTTGAAAATGTATAAAATTTTTCATTCGTCCGCAAAGTGTTGTAACAGCCTGGAATACGAATCTTCGACGTTATCCCTTTGTCTATCTACTCGAAAAAGTCTTACTGTTGACGAATGAGAGAGAAATACCAACTCTGTGTAACTTGAGCTGTGTCGTAGATTCGAATTCCAAGTTTCAACGCCAGAAAATCAATTCGCAAAATACTGGGAAAGAATATACCGACGATAATTATTCGAGAGTAGGCAATGTTTTATCACTATAGTACTTTTCCACGCTTGGAAATGAAATTTTGAAAGATAGGGATGAGATTAGCTCTAGTCACATAGCTATTATCTTCATTTTCTACAATGAGAAATTGATTTCTTTCAGACAACCTGAAGTAAAAGCAGATTGAGATCTGGACTCGATGGAATCACCCAACAAGATACGGTACGAAGAAAGCATGCCAGGAAACTGTTGGCGCAGAGGGTACTCCGGTGTTACGACGGAAAGAAAAGGATCAAAACATTCTGGATTCAAACGTAAGAGACTTTTCCACTACGCATAGACGGTGCAGCATGAGTCGGGGTCAACTTTTACCTGTATAAAAGTCTACTTTTCGTCCATGGACTACAAAAATGGCGCTGTTCATCTAGGACTATGTCTGTTCCTCAAATGGAATATATCCAATAAGCTACTGTTATTTTAAGTCTGTCAGCAGTCGATCTCTGACGATATTGCAGAATTCTGTCAGGAATCCTGGCGTCTTTATTGCAATACAGAAGTTCTTTTCGATGTTCTTCGAAGTTCCATCAGTTTCAAGCTCCTTACCAGCCAGTCAGAGTTGATTGTCGAAGTACCAACGCTCTTTTCAAACTGTTTGAAAATTGTTATCGATCCGCAAGGAGTTGCAACAGCCTCGGATACGAATTTTTGATATTATTCCTTCGCTCAACCACTCGAAAGAGTCTAACAATTCAAGAATAAGAAATGAGCACCAGCTCTGTGTAACGTAAGCTACGTCGTAGATTTAAATTTGAAGTGTTGACTCGAGAAAATCAATTTGCAAACAATTCCAATAGAATATACTGTTATATCGAACAGTCATTGGTATCCTGATCGAGCCAGAAGTCAATCTCTTATATCTCTCTCTTTTATTATTACTGCTTGCGTCTGTATTGCAATACTGAAGTTGTTTCCAAAGTTCCCGAGAGTTCAAACAGTTTCGAGCTCCTTACCATCCATTCTGAGCTGACTGTCGACGTACCAACGCTCTTTTGAAAATGTATAAAATTTTTCATTCGTCCGCAAAGTGTTGTAACAGCCTGGAATACGAATTTTCGACGTTATCCCTTTGTCTATCTACTCGAAAAAGTCTTACTGTTGACGAATGAGAGAGAAATACCAACTCTGTGTAACTTGAGCTGTGTCGTAGATTCGAATTCCAAGTTTCAACGCGAGAAAATCAATTCGCAGAATACTCGGAAAGAATATACCGACGATAATTATTCGAGAGTAGGCAGTGCTCTATTACTGTAGCACTTTTCCGAGCTTGGGGATCAAATTTTGAAAGATAGGGATGAGAACGGCTTTAGTTACATCGCTATTATCTCTATTTCCTACAATGAGAAATTGATTTCCTTAGCCGAATATTTGAAAACGCTTCGCTCATATATCGTCAGTTCGGAATATCACGGCCCCAACTCTCAGCTGAAGGCTCGTCGAATCCTAAACAGACGTGATTACTGAATTTCAATCAATCGCGAGAGATGTTATCATTACCTATATTTGTATTGTGAAATGTAAATGTTGTACGACGAGAAAGTTGGAACGACGAAGAAAAATAATGGTAATTTAAGATGCAACATAGATGTCCGACAGACATCATTGACCTAATCCCTGACCTTTTTTTGTGAGAAATCTGGAAGCATTTCGAATGTAATCATTAATCGACAGCATCTTTTCGTGGACCGAAGAATCGGAAAATTCAGCATTTTTTAAACGGTATAATCAATTTTTCAACTCTTTTACGCACAATTATCGAGAAATCACATAATATCGAATATGTTATCCGATGAAGAAATATTTATAAATTCTTGACGATTGAGAAAATCAAAAATTTGCCCCTCCAAAATTTTTGGCAGAGTCTATTTGATTTTTCAATTCTCTCGTTGAAAATTATTGGGAAATTTTGAAGCATTAGACACGATAGCTCCCAAACAATAGAAATTATAATCGCCCCCTAAGAATTCGAAATGGTAAACTGGTCAATTCTGAAAGTTTTTACGAAAAGTCCTTCATCCTTTAGATTCGGAACGTGATTCGTTTCGCAGGCGATTATTACACAGAGAATCAAAGAATTTACGGTATTTGACGAGCGACGTAACGAACGAGAAAAAAAAAAAAACTACCGAACCTCCTTCGAATCGGTTCATTCTAAATTACAGCCAAATTTTGGAATTTTTTCGATCGAGAAACTATTTCTAAACCTCCCTCTGAGATAAATCACCCGGGGACGTAATTTTATGACTACGCCCCTGAGTCGTCCCCGAGTCGCCCTTGAGTCGACCTTGAGTCGCGTGACGTAGTTTTCAATCATATGTTCAGGCGCATGCGCAGTTTGCGTTTCGTATATCGATAGCGCCGTTCGATTTTCGATACTTCGATCTCAATTTGAATACGTGACCTTGGCGACGCCAATCGACGTCCCGACGTCTCATAGTTTAGGTATGGTGTTATAATTTGACGTACGCGTCTTTGCCGAGGTAAGAAATTGTGATCTTGCGATTCAACGATCATAAATAATTATCCAAGTGAAGTCGACGGTTTAATTTCGTTCGCCGTGAAGTTGCGTGCCAGTTCGAATTTTTCAGAGATGACTCAGAGATAACGAAGTTTTTCAACCGTTCCGGCAGTTTGACCTGAATTGTTGTTTTTACTTGTGAGTAGCCAACAATTGTGTATCTTTCGAATAAATTATGATATAATACTCGATTAGAATCAACAGTATCCTAAAATAGTTGATTTGCGTATTATCGTGTTTGAAACTTAGTCTGACAACAAAAATATAGCATATCGTATTCGACCGACGCAGTGTAGCGTAGCCAAAGATGGCCGCCAGTCGAAGACGCTATAACATTTCATTCCAATAATCCGATATATTGAACGAATCTTCGTTGACGAAACAATTACTTTATCACAGAAGACGAGTCGAATTCTGGTATGTGTACAGTGACCGGTATTTTTGAGTTGTAGAACCGTCGTTTTACCAAGCCAAGTCGCGATCTTATAGTCAAAGAATAGCCAGAGTGACGGTTTGTTTTTCTTTTTTTTTTTTTTCACGAGTCTCATTTTATTATCACGCGTTTGAATCGAGAAGCCGGCGGCTCCTTTCTCATTAACGTTGTATCTTATTGTTTTTCAGCCTACAACGATGTGTACGTTAGGAATCATCGCCGCTGCGAGTCCAGACGTGCCGTGCGGAACTGACGCGTGAGTACATAACCTCTTTGAAAATCTCACCGCACATTGTAATTTCACGTATTATATTACGTAGACGTTTGATAATCATTTCAATTTCGTATATCGGCATTTTTGTTTTGTTTTTTTTTTACCTTTTCCGCCCCCACCCGAGTTAATTATCGGCAAAGACCGTTGCCAGTCCAGTCGATCTTCGGTTTCAATTATTTCGCATCTTTCGAAATAACTTTCGAAATATTTGTTCGCGTTCGCAGAGATAACTCGTTGAATTGTGTCCCACGCGCGTCAACCGCGTGTCGCGTGTATAAGCAGGTGCAAGCTCGTCTCGATTGGTTTTAATTTCTTTTATTTTTTATTTTTTTCAATTTCTTCTCAACGTCAGAGAAATGCTATATATATATTATTGGGAAAGTGATACGACACGCGCCGTCCGGTAGGCGTTATTCCCTCTATCATAGATTAGTTTCGACGTAACGTACCCGAACGCACGTTAGTAGACTCGGGTTCGCTGACAATATTTTGCGCCTCAGGTCGACCGACCTGAGACAGAACCGCTGTAAGCTCTCTGTTAATGTACACCGGGGTCTACCGCCACTCAGTTTCGCCAAATTCGTGCGAACGAACCCATTGTAACAATTTCTCTAATAAAACGTCAATTCTACCTCTCGTGTTTCGATAATTTCAATTCCAGAAATGTCTTGGAATTGCACACGTTACATATTTGTTATTATCCGTACATGGTAGACCCCGAGTGATCGCCAGTTGTCTAGGCTCTGGAAGATAGGGGACGATTTGTGCCTATGTGATTTCGTACTAAAAGAAAGAGTCATAAGTCATGAGGATTTAACGGAGGCTTGCGGCGGCGTGTTGGCACGCTGGGAGATACCACAGAGAAAGCTCGTCAGCTTTCTTTTTTGGTTCTTTCATCGTTCCACGGTTTCGCGGTCTGGCCTGTAGCGTACAATTTGCAGCGAATCTTTTTTCTTTTCTCCATCGATCGACGGCGCTTCGGAGAAGAGGACGGCGGTGAGGGTCGCCGCTGTCTCGGGTTAGTCCGATTCAGCGGCTGTCCTCGCTTTGTTCCATCACACTAGACTGTCAAGCCCTGTACTTCGGGTGCGATCGGTGAAAACACAGCCGTGGCTGACAACTCGAGTCGGGGATCGATCCATGTTCTCCGTAGCGTCCCGGTCGCCGCGGCCCGGTTCATTCTCACAAGTAGCTTTTTTTTCTGCGCGGGTACGCCGGGGTTAGGAAAGAAACTCTCTCGCACGCCCGTTGGTGTCTTTTTTTTTATCTTTTATTTTTTATTCTTCATTTTTCTTCTCCAAGACTTGAGATATCGCACAAAGTTGCAAAGCTCTAAATTCAGATTGATTTTAACGAAAGAACTTCCAAAGGGGACACGCAGGCCTGCTTATACACTCGGATTCGACTGGCTTAGTATACGCGTTACCGCCGAAATGATCTTTGCGGTATCGAGAGAGTATCTCGATCGAACTATTCGATTCAGAAGTTAGAAACGTATCGAGATGCGAAATGGGAAAGAATATCGGACGTCTTTCGAAAATCTTATTCGAGAATAACGACGGGATGTAATTTTCTAGATCTCCTAGAAACATAAATAATGTAACCGATTATTTTTATCGTATATTCTTCTGACGCTTGTCCCTTTCTCTATGTTTCATGCGCGTTCCGCTCCATCCTGCCTAAAAAAATTCATCGGACCGAGCCGCACGGGAAGCTGTCGACGAAGCTGCGACAACGAACATCCGTCGAGGATCCTGGGAAAAGGGGAGAAGGCGGCAGAAAGACCCAGGCTTGGTTATCTACTCTGCATCGGCGGCGGTGGATGCAGCGACGCGGTGAAAGGGAATAAATGGCAATTCGACGCTCTTTTCAAAACCTATGAAAATTCTCATTGGTCTGCAAAGAGTCGTAACAGCCTCGAATACGAATTTTCGATATCATTCGTTTGCCTAACCGCTCGACAGAGTCCAAGAGTTCAAGAATAAGGAATAAGTACTGGCTCTGTGTAACGTAAGCTACGTCGTAGATTCGAATTCCAAGTTTCAACGCGAGAGAATCAATTCGCAAAATACTTGAAAATAATATACCGACGATAATTATTCGAGAGTAGGCAATGTTTTATCACTATAGTACTTTTCCACGCTTGGAAATGGAATTTTGAAAGATAGGGATGAGAACAGCTCTAGTCACATAGCTATTATCTTTATTTTCTACAATGAGAAATTGATTTCTTTCAGACAACCTGAAGTAAAAGCAGATTGAGATCTGGACTCGATGGAATCACCCAACAAGATACGGTACGAAGAAAGCATGCCAGGAAACTGTTGGCGCATAGGATACTCCGGTTGTACGACGGAAAGAAGAGGATCAAAACATCCTGGATTCAAACGTAAGAGACTTTTCCACTACGGATGGACGGAACATGAGTTGGGGCAACTTTTACTCGTATAAAAGTCTACTTTTCGTCCATGGACTACGAAAATGACGCTATTCATTTAAGACTATGTCTGTTCCTCAAATGGAATATATCCAATAAGCTACTGTTATCTTAAGTCGGTCAGCAGACGATCTCTGACGATATTGCAGAACTCTGTCAGGAATCCTCGCGTCTTTATTGCAATATAGAAGTTCTTTTCGATGTTCTTTGGAGTTCCAACAGTTTCGAGCTCCTTACCAGCCATTCAGAGTTGATTGTGGGAGTACCAACGCTCTTTTCAAACTGTTTAAGAATTGTTATCGATCCGCAAGGAGTTGCAACAGCCTCGAACACAGATTTTTGCTATTATTCCTTTGCCTAACCACTCGAAAGAGTCTAACAATTCAAGATAACGGAATGAGCACCAGCTCTGTGTGACGTAAGCTACGTCGTAGATTCAAATTAAGAGTTTCGACTCGAGAAAATCAATTTGCATACTATTCCACAAGAATATACTGTTATATCGAACAGTCATTGGTATTCTGATCGAGCCAGAAGTCCATCTCTGATATCGGTCACTTTTATCATTACTACTCGCGTCTGTATTGCAATACAGAAGTTGTTTCCAAAGTTCCTGAAAGTTCAAACAGTTTCGAGCTCCTTACCATCCATTCTGAGCTGACTGTCGACGTACCAACGCTCTTTTGAAAATGTATAAAATTTTTCATTCGTCCGCAAAGTGTTGTAACAGCCTGGAATACGAATTTTCGACGTTATCCCTTTGTCTATCTACTCGAAAAAGTCTCACTGTTGACAAATGAGAGAGAAATACCAACTCTGTGTAACTTGAGCTGTGTCGTAGATTCGAATTCCAAGTTTCAACGCCAGAAAATCAATTCGCAAAATACTGGGAAAGAATATACCGACGATAATTATTCGAGAGTAGGCAATGTTTTATCACTATAGTACTTTTCCACGCTTGGAAATGAAATTTTAAAAGATAGGGATGAGAACAGCTCTAGTCACATAGCTATTATCTTCATTTTCTACAATGAGAAATTGATTTCTTTCAGACAACCTGAAGTAAAAGCAGATTGAGATCTGGACTCGATGGAATCACCCAACAAGATACGGTACGAAGAAAGCATGCCAGGAAACTGTTGGCGCATAGGATACTCCGGTTGTACGACGGAAAGAAGAGGATCAAAACATCCTGGATTCAAACGTAAGAGACTTTTCCACTACGGATGGACGGAACATGAGTCGGGGCAACTTTTACTCGTATAAAAGTCTACTTTTCGTCCATGGACTACGAAAATGACGCTATTCATTTAAGACTATGTCTGTTCCTCAAATGGAATATATCCCATAAGCTACTGTTATCTTAAGTCGGTCAGCAGACGATCTCTGACGATATTGCAGAACTCTGTCAGGAATCCTGGCGTCTTTATTGCAATACAGAAGTTCTTTTCGATGTTCTTCGAAGTTCCATCAGTTTCAAGCTCCTTACCAGCCATTCAGAGTTGATTGTCGAAGTACCAACGCTCTTTTCAAACTGTTTGAAAATTGTTATCGATCCGCAAGGAGTTGCAGCAGCCTCGGATACGAATTTTTGATATTATTCCTTCGCTCAACCACTCGAAAGAGTCTAACAATTCAAGATAACGAAATGAGCACCAGCTCTGTGTGATGTAAGCTACGTCGTAGATTCAAATTAAGAGTTTCGACTCGAGAAAATCAATTTGCAAACTATTCCACAAGAATATACTGTTATATCGAACAGTCATTGGTATTCTGATCGAGCCAGAAGTCCATCTCTGATATCGGTCACTTTTATCATTACTACTCGCGTCTGTATTGCAATACAGAAGTTGTTTCCAAAGTTCCTGAGAGTTCAAACAGTTTCGAGCTCCTTACCATCCATTCTGAGCTGACTGTCGACGTACCAACGCTCTTTTGAAAATGTATAAAATTTTTCATTCGTCCGCAAAGTGTTGTAACAGCCTGGAATACGAATCTTCGACGTTATCCCTTTGTCTATCTACTCGAAAAAGTCTTACTGTTGACGAATGAGAGAGAAATACCAACTCTGTGTAACTTGAGCTGTGTCGTAGATTCGAATTCCAAGTTTCAACGCCAGAAAATCAATTCGCAAAATACTTGCAAAGAATATACCGACGATAATTATTCGAGAGTAGGCAATGTTTTATCACTATAGTAATTTTCCACGTTTGGAAATGAAATTTCGAAAGATAGGGATGAAAACAGCTTTAGTTACATCTCTATGATGTTTATTTTCTACAATGAGAAATTGATTTCTTTCAGACGGGCCGAAGGAAAAGCAGATTGAGATCTGGACTGGAAGGAATCACCCAACAAGATACGGTACGAAGAAAGCATGCCAGGAAACTGTTGGCGCAGAGGATACTCCGGTGGTACGACGGAAAGAAGAGGATCAAAACATTCTGGATTCAAACGTAAGAGACTTTTCCACTACGGATAGACGGTGCAGCAAGAGTTGGGGCAACTTTCACTCGCACAAAAGTCTACTTTTCGTCCATGGACTACGAATATCACGCTGTTCATTCAAGACTATGTCTGTTCCTCGACTGGAATATATCCGATAAGCTACTGTTATTTTAAGTCGGTCAGCAGTCGATCTCTGACGATATTGCAGAACTCTGTCAGGAATCCTCGCGTCTTTATTGCAATACAGAAGTTCTTTTCTAAGTTCTTCGGAGTTCAATCAGTTTCGAGCCACCTACCAGCCATTCAGAGTTGATTGTCGAAGTACCAACGCTCTTTTCAAACTGTTTAAGAATTGTTATCGATCCGCAAGGAGTTGCAACAGCCTCGAACACAAATTTTTGCTATTATTCCTTTGCCTAACCACTCGAAAGAGTCTAACAATTCAAGAATAAGGAATGAGCACCAGCTCTGTGTAACGTAAGCTACGTCGTAGATTTAAATTGAAAGTTTCGACTCAAGAAAATCAATTTGCAAACTATTCCAACAGAATATACTGTTATATCGAACAGTCATTGGTATCCCGATCGAGCTAGAAGTCAATCTCTGATATCGGTCACTTTTATCATTACTACTCGCGTCTGTATTGCAATACAGAAGTTGTTTCCAAAGTTCCTGAAAGTTCAAACAGTTTCGAGCTCCTTACCATCCATTCTGAGCTGACTGTCGACGTACCAACGCTCTTTTGAAAATGTATAAAATTTTTCATTCGTCCGCAAAGTGTTGTAACAGCCTGGAATACGAATTTTCGACGTTATCCCTTTGTCTATCTACTCGAAAAAGTCTCACTGTTGACAAATGAGAGAGAAATACCAACTCTGTGTAACTTGAGCTGTGTCGTAGATTCGAATTCCAAGTTTCAACGCCAGAAAATCAATTCGCAAAATACTGGGAAAGAATATACCGACGATAATTATTCGAGAGTAGGCAATGTTTTATCACTATAGTACTTTTCCACGCTTGGAAATGAAATTTTGAAAGATAGGGATGAGATTAGCTCTAGTCACATAGCTATTATCTTCATTTTCTACAATGAGAAATTGATTTCTTTCAGACAACCTGAAGTAAAAGCAGATTGAGATCTGGACTCGATGGAATCACCCAACAAGATACGGTACGAAGAAAGCATGCCAGGAAACTGTTGGCGCAGAGGGTACTCCGGTGTTACGACGGAAAGAAAAGGATCAAAACATTCTGGATTCAAACGTAAGAGACTTTTCCACTACGCATAGACGGTGCAGCATGAGTCGGGGTCAACTTTTACCTGTATAAAAGTCTACTTTTCGTCCATGGACTACAAAAATGGCGCTGTTCATCTAGGACTATGTCTGTTCCTCAAATGGAATATATCCAATAAGCTACTGTTATTTTAAGTCTGTCAGCAGTCGATCTCTGACGATATTGCAGAATTCTGTCAGGAATCCTGGCGTCTTTATTGCAATACAGAAGTTCCTTTCGATGTTCTTCGAAGTTCCATCAGTTTCAAGCTCCTTACCAGCCAGTCAGAGTTGATTGTCGAAGTACCAACGCTCTTTTCAAACTGTTTGAAAATTGTTATCGATCCGCAAGGAGTTGCAACAGCCTCGGATACGAATTTTTGATATTATTCCTTCGCTCAACCACTCGAAAGAGTCTAACAATTCAAGAATAAGAAATGAGCACCAGCTCTGTGTAACGTAAGCTACGTCGTAGATTTAAATTTGAAGTGTTGACTCGAGAAAATCAATTTGCAAACAATTCCAATAGAATATACTGTTATATCGAACAGTCATTGGTATCCTGATCGAGCCAGAAGTCAATCTCTTATATCTCTCT
The DNA here is from genome assembly GCA_963978835.1 of Tenthredo scrophulariae. Taxonomy (NCBI): domain Eukaryota; kingdom Metazoa; phylum Arthropoda; class Insecta; order Hymenoptera; family Tenthredinidae; genus Tenthredo; species Tenthredo scrophulariae. Next base: position 30,949,757 of record OZ022228.1, read on the forward strand.
CTTTTATTATTACTGCTTGCGTCTGTATTGCAATACTGAAGTTGTTTCCAAAGTTCCCGAGAGTTCAAACAGTTTCGAGCTCCTTACCATCCATTCTGAGCTGACTGTCGACGTACCAACGCTCTTTTGAAAATGTATAAAATTTTTCATTCGTCCGCAAAGTGTTGTAACAGCCTGGAATACGAATTTTCGACGTTATCCCTTTGTCTATCTACTCGAAAAAGTCTCACTGTTGACAAATGAGAGAGAAATACCAACTCTGTGTAACTTGAGCTGTGTCGTAGATTCGAATTCCAAGTTTCAACGCCAGAAAATCAATTCGCAAAATACTTGCAAAGAATATACCGACGATAATTATTCGAGAGTAGGCAATGTTTTATCACTATAGTAATTTTCCACGTTTGGAAATGAAATTTCGAAAGATAGGGATGAAAACAGCTTTAGTTACATCTCTATGATGTTTATTTTCTACAATGAGAAATTGATTTCTTTCAGACGGGCCGAAGGAAAAGCAGATTGAGATCTGGACTGGAAGGAATCACCCAACAAGATACGGTACGAAGAAAGCATGCCAGGAAACTGTTGGCGCAGAGGATACTCCGGTGGTACGACGGAAAGAAGAGGATCAAAACATTCTGGATTCAAACGTAAGAGACTTTTCCACTACGGATAGACGGTGCAGCAAGAGTTGGGGCAACTTTCACTCGCACAAAAGTCTACTTTTCGTCCATGGACTACGAATATCACGCTGTTCATTCAAGACTATGTCTGTTCCTCGACTGGAATATATCCGATAAGCTACTGTTATTTTAAGTCGGTCAGCAGTCGATCTCTGACGATATTGCAGAACTCTGTCAGGAATCCTCGCGTCTTTATTGCAATACAGAAGTTCTTTTCTAAGTTCTTCGGAGTTCAATCAGTTTCGAGCCACCTACCAGCCATTCAGAGTTGATTGTCGAAGTACCAACGCTCTTTTCAAACTGTTTAAGAATTGTTATCGATCCGCAAGGAGTTGCAACAGCCTCGAACACAGATTTTTGCTATTATTCCTTTGCCTAACCACTCGAAAGAGTCTAACAATTCAAGATAACGGAATGAGCACCAGCTCTGTGTGACGTAAGCTACGTCGTAGATTCAAATTAAGAGTTTCGACTCGAGAAAATCAATTTGCAAACTATTCCACAAGAATATACTGTTATATCGAACAGTCATTGGTATTCTGATCGAGCCAGAAGTCCATCTCTGATATCGGTCACTTTTATCATTACTACTCGCGTCTGTATTGCAATACAGAAGTTGTTTCCAAAGTTCCTGAGAGTTCAAACAGTTTCGAGCTCCTTACCATCCATTCTGAGCTGACTGTCGACGTACCAACGCTCTTTTGAAAATGTATAAAATTTTTCATTCGTCCGCAAAGTGTTGTAACAGCCTGGAATACGAATCTTCGACGTTATCCCTTTGTCTATCTACTCGAAAAAGTCTTACTGTTGACGAATGAGAGAGAAATACCAACTCTGTGTAACTTGAGCTGTGTCGTAGATTCGAATTCCAAGTTTCAACGCCAGAAAATCAATTCGCAAAATACTGGGAAAGAATATACCGACGATAATTATTCGAGAGTAGGCAATGTTTTATCACTATAGTACTTTTCCACGCTTGGAAATGAAATTTTGAAAGATAGGGATGAGATTAGCTCTAGTCACATAGCTATTATCTTCATTTTCTACAATGAGAAATTGATTTCTTTCAGACAACCTGAAGTAAAAGCAGATTGAGATCTGGACTCGATGGAATCACCCAACAAGATACGGTACGAAGAAAGCATGCCAGGAAACTGTTGGCGCAGAGGGTACTCCGGTGTTACGACGGAAAGAAAAGGATCAAAACATTCTGGATTCAAACGTAAGAGACTTTTCCACTACGCATAGACGGTGCAGCATGAGTCGGGGTCAACTTTTACCTGTATAAAAGTCTACTTTTCGTCCATGGACTACAAAAATGGCGCTGTTCATCTAGGACTATGTCTGTTCCTCAAATGGAATATATCCAATAAGCTACTGTTATTTTAAGTCTGTCAGCAGTCGATCTCTGACGATATTGCAGAATTCTGTCAGGAATCCTGGCGTCTTTATTGCAATACAGAAGTTCTTTTCGATGTTCTTCGAAGTTCCATCAGTTTCAAGCTCCTTACCAGCCAGTCAGAGTTGATTGTCGAAGTACCAACGCTCTTTTCAAACTGTTTGAAAATTGTTATCGATCCGCAAGGAGTTGCAACAGCCTCGGATACGAATTTTTGATATTATTCCTTCGCTCAACCACTCGAAAGAGTCTAACAATTCAAGAATAAGAAATGAGCACCAGCTCTGTGTAACGTAAGCTACGTCGTAGATTTAAATTTGAAGTGTTGACTCGAGAAAATCAATTTGCAAACAATTCCAATAGAATATACTGTTATATCGAACAGTCATTGGTATCCTGATCGAGCCAGAAGTCAATCTCTTATATCTCTCTCTTTTATTATTACTGCTTGCGTCTGTATTGCAATACTGAAGTTGTTTCCAAAGTTCCCGAGAGTTCAAACAGTTTCGAGCTCCTTACCATCCATTCTGAGCTGACTGTCGACGTACCAACGCTCTTTTGAAAATGTATAAAATTTTTCATTCGTCCGCAAAGTGTTGTAACAGCCTGGAATACGAATTTTCGACGTTATCCCTTTGTCTATCTACTCGAAAAAGTCTTACTGTTGACGAATGAGAGAGAAATACCAACTCTGTGTAACTTGAGCTGTGTCGTAGATTCGAATTCCAAGTTTCAACGCGAGAAAATCAATTCGCAGAATACTCGGAAAGAATATACCGACGATAATTATTCGAGAGTAGGCAGTGCTCTATTACTGTAGCACTTTTCCGAGCTTGGGGATCAAATTTTGAAAGATAGGGATGAGAACGGCTTTAGTTACATCGCTATTATCTCTATTTCCTACAATGAGAAATTGATTTCCTTAGCCGAATATTTGAAAACGCTTCGCTCATATATCGTCAGTTCGGAATATCACGGCCCCAACTCTCAGCTGAAGGCTCGTCGAATCCTAAACAGACGTGATTACTGAATTTCAATCAATCGCGAGAGATGTTATCATTACCTATATTTGTATTGTGAAATGTAAATGTTGTACGACGAGAAAGTTGGAACGACGAAGAAAAATAATGGTAATTTAAGATGCAACATAGATGTCCGACAGACATCATTGACCTAATCCCTGACCTTTTTTTGTGAGAAATCTGGAAGCATTTCGAATGTAATCATTAATCGACAGCATCTTTTCGTGGACCGAAGAATCGGAAAATTCAGCATTTTTTAAACGGTATAATCAATTTTTCAACTCTTTTACGCACAATTATCGAGAAATCACATAATATCGAATATGTTATCCGATGAAGAAATATTTATAAATTCTTGACGATTGAGAAAATCAAAAATTTGCCCCTCCAAAATTTTTGGCAGAGTCTATTTGATTTTTCAATTCTCTCGTTGAAAATTATTGGGAAATTTTGAAGCATTAGACACGATAGCTCCCAAACAATAGAAATTATAATCGCCCCCTAAGAATTCGAAATGGTAAACTGGTCAATTCTGAAAGTTTTTACGAAAAGTCCTTCATCCTTTAGATTCGGAACGTGATTCGTTTCGCAGGCGATTATTACACAGAGAATCAAAGAATTTACGGTATTTGACGAGCGACGTAACGAACGAGAAAAAAAAAAAAACTACCGAACCTCCTTCGAATCGGTTCATTCTAAATTACAGCCAAATTTTGGAATTTTTTCGATCGAGAAACTATTTCTAAACCTCCCTCTGAGATAAATCACCCGGGGACGTAATTTTATGACTACGCCCCTGAGTCGTCCCCGAGTCGCCCTTGAGTCGACCTTGAGTCGCGTGACGTAGTTTTCAATCATATGTTCAGGCGCATGCGCAGTTTGCGTTTCGTATATCGATAGCGCCGTTCGATTTTCGATACTTCGATCTCAATTTGAATACGTGACCTTGGCGACGCCAATCGACGTCCCGACGTCTCATAGTTTAGGTATGGTGTTATAATTTGACGTACGCGTCTTTGCCGAGGTAAGAAATTGTGATCTTGCGATTCAACGATCATAAATAATTATCCAAGTGAAGTCGACGGTTTAATTTCGTTCGCCGTGAAGTTGCGTGCCAGTTCGAATTTTTCAGAGATGACTCAGAGATAACGAAGTTTTTCAACCGTTCCGGCAGTTTGACCTGAATTGTTGTTTTTACTTGTGAGTAGCCAACAATTGTGTATCTTTCGAATAAATTATGATATAATACTCGATTAGAATCAACAGTATCCTAAAATAGTTGATTTGCGTATTATCGTGTTTGAAACTTAGTCTGACAACAAAAATATAGCATATCGTATTCGACCGACGCAGTGTAGCGTAGCCAAAGATGGCCGCCAGTCGAAGACGCTATAACATTTCATTCCAATAATCCGATATATTGAACGAATCTTCGTTGACGAAACAATTACTTTATCACAGAAGACGAGTCGAATTCTGGTATGTGTACAGTGACCGGTATTTTTGAGTTGTAGAACCGTCGTTTTACCAAGCCAAGTCGCGATCTTATAGTCAAAGAATAGCCAGAGTGACGGTTTGTTTTTCTTTTTTTTTTTTTTCACGAGTCTCATTTTATTATCACGCGTTTGAATCGAGAAGCCGGCGGCTCCTTTCTCATTAACGTTGTATCTTATTGTTTTTCAGCCTACAACGATGTGTACGTTAGGAATCATCGCCGCTGCGAGTCCAGACGTGCCGTGCGGAACTGACGCGTGAGTACATAACCTCTTTGAAAATCTCACCGCACATTGTAATTTCACGTATTATATTACGTAGACGTTTGATAATCATTTCAATTTCGTATATCGGCATTTTTGTTTTGTTTTTTTTTTACCTTTTCCGCCCCCACCCGAGTTAATTATCGGCAAAGACCGTTGCCAGTCCAGTCGATCTTCGGTTTCAATTATTTCGCATCTTTCGAAATAACTTTCGAAATATTTGTTCGCGTTCGCAGAGATAACTCGTTGAATTGTGTCCCACGCGCGTCAACCGCGTGTCGCGTGTATAAGCAGGTGCAAGCTCGTCTCGATTGGTTTTAATTTCTTTTATTTTTTATTTTTTTCAATTTCTTCTCAACGTCAGAGAAATGCTATATATATATTATTGGGAAAGTGATACGACACGCGCCGTCCGGTAGGCGTTATTCCCTCTATCATAGATTAGTTTCGACGTAACGTACCCGAACGCACGTTAGTAGACTCGGGTTCGCTGACAATATTTTGCGCCTCAGGTCGACCGACCTGAGACAGAACCGCTGTAAGCTCTCTGTTAATGTACACCGGGGTCTACCGCCACTCAGTTTCGCCAAATTCGTGCGAACGAACCCATTGTAACAATTTCTCTAATAAAACGTCAATTCTACCTCTCGTGTTTCGATAATTTCAATTCCAGAAATGTCTTGGAATTGCACACGTTACATATTTGTTATTATCCGTACATGGTAGACCCCGAGTGATCGCCAGTTGTCTAGGCTCTGGAAGATAGGGGACGATTTGTGCCTATGTGATTTCGTACTAAAAGAAAGAGTCATAAGTCATAAGGATTTAACGGAGGCTTGCGGCGGCGTGTTGGCACGCTGGGAGATACCACAGAGAAAGCTCGTCAGCTTTCTTTTTTGGTTCTTTCATCGTTCCACGGTTTCGCGGTCTGGCCTGTAGCGTACAATTTGCAGCGAATCTTTTTTCTTTTCCCCATCGATCGACGGCGCTTCGGAGAAGAGGACGGCGGTGAGGGTCGCCGCTGTCTCGGGTTAGTCCGATTCAGCGGCTGTCCTCGCTTTGTTCCATCACACTAGACTGTCAAGCCCTGTACTTCGGGTGCGATCGGTGAAAACACAGCCGTGGCTGACAACTCGAGTCGGGGATCGATCCATGTTCTCCGTAGCGTCCCGGTCGCCGCGGCCCGGTTCATTCTCACAAGTAGCTTTTTTTTCTGCGCGGGTACGCCGGGGTTAGGAAAGAAACTCTCTCGCACGCCCGTTGGTGTCTTTTTTTTTATCTTTTATTTTTTATTCTTCATTTTTCTTCTCCAAGACTTGAGATATCGCACAAAGTTGCAAAGCTCTAAATTCAGATTGATTTTAACGAAAGAACTTCCAAAGGGGACACGCAGGCCTGCTTATACACTCGGATTCGACTGGCTTAGTATACGCGTTACCGCCGAAATGATCTTTGCGGTATCGAGAGAGTATCTCGATCGAACTATTCGATTCAGAAGTTAGAAACGTATCGAGATGCGAAATGGGAAAGAATATCGGACGTCTTTCGAAAATCTTATTCGAGAATAACGACGGGATGTAATTTTCTAGATCTCCTAGAAACATAAATAATGTAACCGATTATTTTTATCGTATATTCTTCTGACGCTTGTCCCTTTCTCTATGTTTCATGCGCGTTCCGCTCCATCCTGCCTAAAAAAATTCATCGGACCGAGCCGCACGGGAAGCTGTCGACGAAGCTGCGACAACGAACATCCGTCGAGGATCCTGGGAAAAGGGGAGAAGGCGGCAGAAAGACCCAGGCTTGGTTATCTACTCTGCATCGGCGGCGGTGGATGCAGCGACGCGGTGAAAGGGAATAAATGGCAATTCGACGCTCTTTTCAAAACCTATGAAAATTCTCATTGGTCTGCAAAGAGTCGTAACAGCCTCGAATACGAATTTTCGATATCATTCGTTTGCCTAACCGCTCGACAGAGTCCAAGAGTTCAAGAATAAGGAATAAGTACTGGCTCTGTGTAACGTAAGCTACGTCGTAGATTCGAATTCCAAGTTTCAACGCGAGAGAATCAATTCGCAAAATACTTGAAAATAATATACCGACGATAATTATTCGAGAGTAGGCAATGTTTTATCACTATAGTACTTTTCCACGCTTGGAAATGGAATTTTGAAAGATAGGGATGAGAACAGCTCTAGTCACATAGCTATTATCTTTATTTTCTACAATGAGAAATTGATTTCTTTCAGACAACCTGAAGTAAAAGCAGATTGAGATCTGGACTCGATGGAATCACCCAACAAGATACGGTACGAAGAAAGCATGCCAGGAAACTGTTGGCGCATAGGATACTCCGGTTGTACGACGGAAAGAAGAGGATCAAAACATCCTGGATTCAAACGTAAGAGACTTTTCCACTACGGATGGACGGAACATGAGTTGGGGCAACTTTTACTCGTAGAAAAGTCTACTTTTCGTCCATGGACTACGAAAATGACGCTATTCATTTAAGACTATGTCTGTTCCTCAAATGGAATATATCCCATAAGCTACTGTTATCTTAAGTCGGTCAGCAGACGATCTCTGACGATATTGCAGAACTCTGTCAGGAATCCTCGCGTCTTTATTGCAATATAGAAGTTCTTTTCGATGTTCTTTGGAGTTCCAACAGTTTCGAGCTCCTTACCAGCCATTCAGAGTTGATTGTGGGAGTACCAACGCTCTTTTCAAACTGTTTAAGAATTGTTATCGATCCGCAAGGAGTTGCAACAGCCTTGAACACAGATTTTTGCTATTATTCCTTTGCCTAACCACTCGAAAGAGTCTAACAATTCAAGATAACGGAATGAGCACCAGCTCTGTGTGACGTAAGCTACGTCGTAGATTCAAATTAAGAGTTTCGACTCGAGAAAATCAATTTGCAAACTATTCCACAAGAATATACTGTTATATCGAACAGTCATTGGTATTCTGATCGAGCCAGAAGTCCATCTCTGATATCGGTCACTTTTATCATTACTACTCGCGTCTGTATTGCAATACAGAAGTTGTTTCCAAAGTTCCTGAAAGTTCAAACAGTTTCGAGCTCCTTACCATCCATTCTGAGCTGACTGTCGACGTACCAACGCTCTTTTGAAAATGTATAAAATTTTTCATTCGTCCGCAAAGTGTTGTAACAGCCTGGAATACGAATTTTCGACGTTATCCCTTTGTCTATCTACTCGAAAAAGTCTCACTGTTGACAAATGAGAGAGAAATACCAACTCTGTGTAACTTGAGCTGTGTCGTAGATTCGAATTCCAAGTTTCAACGCCAGAAAATCAATTCGCAAAATACTGGGAAAGAATATACCGACGATAATTATTCGAGAGTAGGCAATGTTTTATCACTATAGTACTTTTCCACGCTTGGAAATGAAATTTTAAAAGATAGGGATGAGAACAGCTCTAGTCACATAGCTATTATCTTCATTTTCTACAATGAGAAATTGATTTCTTTCAGACAACCTGAAGTAAAAGCAGATTGAGATCTGGACTCGATGGAATCACCCAACAAGATACGGTACGAAGAAAGCATGCCAGGTAACTGTTGGCGCATAGGATACTCCGGTTGTACGACGGAAAGAAGAGGATCAAAACATCCTGGATTCAAACGTAAGAGACTTTTCCACTACGGATGGACGGAACATGAGTCGGGGCAACTTTTACTCGTATAAAAGTCTACTTTTCGTCCATGGACTACGAAAATGACGCTATTCATTTAAGACTATGTCTGTTCCTCAAATGGAATATATCCCATAAGCTACTGTTATCTTAAGTCGGTCAGCAGACGATCTCTGACGATATTGCAGAACTCTGTCAGGAATCCTGGCGTCTTTATTGCAATACAGAAGTTCTTTTCGATGTTCTTCGAAGTTCCATCAGTTTCAAGCTCCTTACCAGCCATTCAGAGTTGATTGTCGAAGTACCAACGCTCTTTTCAAACTGTTTGAAAATTGTTATCGATCCGCAAGGAGTTGCAGCAGCCTCGGATACGAATTTTTGATATTATTCCTTCGCTCAACCACTCGAAAGAGTCTAACAATTCAAGATAACGAAATGAGCACCAGCTCTGTGTGATGTAAGCTACGTCGTAGATTCAAATTAAGAGTTTCGACTCGAGAAAATCAATTTGCAAACTATTCCACAAGAATATACTGTTATATCGAACAGTCATTGGTATTCTGATCGAGCCAGAAGTCCATCTCTGATATCGGTCACTTTTATCATTACTACTCGCGTCTGTATTGCAATACAGAAGTTGTTTCCAAAGTTCCTGAGAGTTCAAACAGTTTCGAGCTCCTTACCATCCATTCTGAGCTGACTGTCGACGTACCAACGCTCTTTTGAAAATGTATAAAATTTTTCATTCGTCCGCAAAGTGTTGTAACAGCCTGGAATACGAATCTTCGACGTTATCCCTTTGTCTATCTACTCGAAAAAGTCTTACTGTTGACGAATGAGAGAGAAATACCAACTCTGTGTAACTTGAGCTGTGTCGTAGATTCGAATTCCAAGTTTCAACGCCAGAAAATCAATTCGCAAAATACTTGCAAAGAATATACCGACGATAATTATTCGAGAGTAGGCAATGTTTTATCACTATAGTAATTTTCCACGTTTGGAAATGAAATTTCGAAAGATAGGGATGAAAACAGCTTTAGTTACATCTCTATGATGTTTATTTTCTACAATGAGAAATTGATTTCTTTCAGACGGGCCGAAGGAAAAGCAGATTGAGATCTGGACTGGAAGGAATCACCCAACAAGATACGGTACGAAGAAAGCATGCCAGGAAACTGTTGGCGCAGAGGATACTCCGGTGGTACGACGGAAAGAAGAGGATCAAAACATTCTGGATTCAAACGTAAGAGACTTTTCCACTACGGATAGACGGTGCAGCAAGAGTTGGGGCAACTTTCACTCGCACAAAAGTCTACTTTTCGTCCATGGACTACGAATATCACGCTGTTCATTCAAGACTATGTCTGTTCCTCGACTGGAATATATCCGATAAGCTACTGTTATTTTAAGTCGGTCAGCAGTCGATCTCTGACGATATTGCAGAACTCTGTCAGGAATCCTCGCGTCTTTATTGCAATACAGAAGTTCTTTTCTAAGTTCTTCGGAGTTCAATCAGTTTCGAGCCACCTACCAGCCATTCAGAGTTGATTGTCGAAGTACCAACGCTCTTTTCAAACTGTTTAAGAATTGTTATCGATCCGCAAGGAGTTGCAACAGCCTCGAACACAAATTTTTGCTATTATTCCTTTGCCTAACCACTCGAAAGAGTCTAACAATTCAAGAATAAGGAATGAGCACCAGCTCTGTGTAACGTAAGCTACGTCGTAGATTTAAATTGAAAGTTTCGACTCAAGAAAATCAATTTGCAAACTATTCCAACAGAATATACTGTTATATCGAACAGTCATTGGTATCCCGATCGAGCTAGAAGTCAATCTCTGATATCGGTCACTTTTATCATTACTACTCGCGTCTGTATTGCAATACAGAAGTTGTTTCCAAAGTTCCTGAAAGTTCAAACAGTTTCGAGCTCCTTACCATCCATTCTGAGCTGACTGTCGACGTACCAACGCTCTTTTGAAAATGTATAAAATTTTTCATTCGTCCGCAAAGTGTTGTAACAGCCTGGAATACGAATTTTCGACGTTATCCCTTTGTCTATCTACTCGAAAAAGTCTCACTGTTGACAAATGAGAGAGAAATACCAACTCTGTGTAACTTGAGCTGTGTCGTAGATTCGAATTCCAAGTTTCAACGCCAGAAAATCAATTCGCAAAATACTGGGAAAGAATATACCGACGATAATTATTCGAGAGTAGGCAATGTTTTATCACTATAGTACTTTTCCACGCTTGGAAATGAAATTTTGAAAGATAGGGATGAGATTAGCTCTAGTCACATAGCTATTATCTTCATTTTCTACAATGAGAAATTGATTTCTTTCAGACAACCTGAAGTAAAAGCAGATTGAGATCTGGACTCGATGGAATCACCCAACAAGATACGGTACGAAGAAAGCATGCCAGGTAACTGTTGGCGCATAGGATACTCCGGTTGTACGACGGAAAGAAGAGGATCAAAACATCCTGGATTCAAACGTAAGAGACTTTTCCACTACGGATGGACGGAACATGAGTCGGGGCAACTTTTACTCGTATAAAAGTCTACTTTTCGTCCATGGACTACGGAAATGACGCTATTCATTTAAGACTATGTCTGTTCCTCAAATGGAATATATCCCATAAGCTACTGTTATCTTAAGTCGGTCAGCAGACGATCTCTGACGATATTGCAGAACTCTGTCAGGAATCCTGGCGTCTTTATTGCAATACAGAAGTTCTTTTCGATGTTCTTCGAAGTTCCATCAGTTTCAAGCTCCTTACCAGCCATTCAGAGTTGATTGTCGAAGTACCAACGCTCTTTTCAAACTGTTTGAAAATTGTTATCGATCCGCAAGGAGTTGCAACAGCCTCGAACACAAATTTTTGCTATTATTCCTTTGCCTAACCACTCGAAAGAGTCTAACAATTCAAGAATAAGGAATGAGCACCAGCTCTGTGTAACGTAAGCTACGTCGTAGATTTAAATTGAAAGTTTCGACTCAAGAAAATCAATTTGCAAACTATTCCAACAGAATATACTGTTATATCGAACAGTCATTGGTATTCCGATCGAGCCAGAAGTCCATCTCTGATATCGGTCACTTTTATCATTACTACTCGCGTCTGTATTGCAATACAGAAGTTGTTTCCAAAGTTCCTGAAAGTTCAAACAGTTTCGAGCTCCTTACCATCCATTCTGAGCTGACTGTCGACGTACCAACGCTCTTTTGAAAATGTATAAAATTTTTCATTCGTCCGCAAAGTGTTGTAACAGCCTGGAATACGAATTTTCGACGTTATCCCTTTGTCTATCTACTCGAAAAAGTCTCACTGTTGACAAATGAGAGAGAAATACCAACTCTGTGTAACTTGAGCTGTGTCGTAGATTCGAATTCCAAGTTTCAACGCCAGAAAATCAATTCGCAAAATACTGGGAAAGAATATACCGACGATGATTATTCGAGAGTAGGCAATGTTTTATCACTATAGTACTTTTCCACGCTTGGAAATGAAATTTTGAAAGATAGGGATGAGAACAGCTCTCGTCACATAGCTATTGTCTTTATTTTCTACAATGAGAAATTGATTTCTTTCAGACAACCTGAAGTAAAAGCAGATTGAGATCTGGACTCGATGGAATCACCCAACAAGATACGGCACGAAGAAAGCATGCCAGGAAACTGTTGGCGCATAGGATACTCCGGTTGTACGACGGAAAGAAGAGGATCAAAACATCCTGGATTCAAACGTAAGAGACTTTTCCACTGCGGATGGACGGAACATGAGTTGGGGCAACTTTTACTTGTACAAAAGTCTTGCTTTCGTCCATGGCCTAAGAAAATGACGCCGTTCATTTAAGACTATGTCTGTTTCTCGACAGGAATATATCCAACAAGCTACTGTTATTTCAATTAGGTGAGCAGTCTATCTCTGACGATATCGCAGAATTCCGTCAGGAATCCTCGCGTCTCAATTGCAATACAGAAGTTCCTTTTCGTGTTCTCCAGAGTTAGAACAGTTTCGAGCTCCAAAAAAATTTTCATTCCAAATATCGCTGCAAAAATTACATGAGTGCGTCCGGAATATAAATCTTCTGCTTCTCTAGTATGTTTCTGTCAGATTGTCGTGAAGCAGACATGGGCAGAGGACTGATCATGAGGGGACGATGCCAAGAAGTAGCGACCAGCCAAGATCGTGATATAATCTTCTCACCGAATATGTAGACCCTACGTTTTGTAATACATCATGCTAACTAATCTTGATTTTCTACTACATCGAAGAATTGAAAGTCGCCTACCCGCAGAGGATTTTTGGACTTCATTATCCTATTTCTGCATTCGAATTGAAATCAATAGGCATTGCAATATTCTTATTTCCATTTTTCAGTCAAGCCTCTCCACTCCAAAAATTGATGACTTTCAATTGAACTCCGAATTCCATATCCAGTAGCCCTGTTCCGGCCACTGCATTAAGACCGATCGACCATCAGTACTGAACGAGGAATGGCACCATCATCCATTCGTCGCGGTATGGCCGGGAGAGACTTACATCCGAGTTAATCAGTGGTGAAAGTAAATAATTAACCGGGCCCTCAATCATCACACCAGAGCAGTTTCGCCGGCAAAGATTCGACACAGCGACGACCGATGATTAGGATCGAATCCCTTAATCTAAGTGATCTATTCCCTTCTATATTTACAGCTCTTTCAGTTGAATTTTTAACGTATAATATCTACCATTTCATTCATTACCGTATGTTATAATTACACACAAATAATTCAATAGTACCATTTCCGTTTTACAGGTCTTTCAGATTTTCTAGGTTCGACAGATTCTACAAGATTCACATATTTCATCCATACTTGACGTCATTCATGTCCTAAATATTCCATGTTTTAATATCTACGTACTTCGTTGATTAATGTTTGTCGAAATTACCCACACATGATTTGAACAGGTCTTACATGTCGTACAAGTTCCACGAGATGAACGAATTTCATTGTTTCCATGCTTTTCTATCACTTTTTCTCGTTCATTAATATTATTACCAACTGTTGCGTTTTTCTAATTCATCATAACTATCATGTCGAATATTAACGTAGCGCACTGAAAATTATTTTACTATATCTTTCTTCCGTAACGCTGTGAAAAATGATCGTTTCTGCTTCTATCTAATTACCTAATTAATTCATCGTCTCTCGTCACAACTATTCATCGCTTGAAATTTGAATAATACTCGTTACATTTTATAGCCCCTACAGGTTTCGCAGGCTTCACAGGTTCTTCAAGTCCTCGAAGTTCTACAGGATTGCGTGTTTCATCAATTCGATAATATCGAAACAGCATTATCGTTCGACCGACAGCTCCACGGACATTTCCAATACCTCGGATGCACGGATCTTGCCTCCGATCCGGTCAGTGTTGCACCAAACGCATAGGAGACTGGCATCCAACATCACGCAGCCTTTCATCATGGAACAATCAACCAACACAACGGCGAGCCTTGTAGTACACCAGCCGAAAATTGTATACGATTATAACAGACCTCAAAGCGCATTACATTATTATCAGATTCCTAGAGGGTACGTAACTCTAGCGGCAGCAAAGTTTGTTCTCCCAATCGCAATTAAAATCTCACGTTTCAGAAATAAAGAGGGAAAATAAGACCCGGATAGTTTACACATCAAGTCATCCGTACCATACGGTTACCGGGCTGTCAGGACATAACATGGGAGCAGTTACGGAGCATCACGGCCACCCGACCGACAAACCTCTTCCCGTTGGAGTAACCCTTGTCACGGATAAGCAGGATATCCGCATTTTTCCTCATACTTTCAAGGCTACTTGGTTCTACTCAGTAGTCCGAAGGCAAATACAAATACAGAATATTAGTTCTAAGTCCAATAACTCGAAATTCTTCAATAACAAAGTCCAATACCAATAGAAACACGTATCAGGGTGAAACTTGGATATTTGCGTCGAATCGACAAAAGTTAAGAGATTTATAAATCTTAATAAAAGGAGTATTTACTTCATTCACTTTCTATTAAACGTATAGGTAGACTTACCTTGCGTTTGGGATATATTTGGACATGAAAAAAGGCATCGAGAGGCTTGGAAACGAATACAACAGTGGATCGCTACAGAATTGATTAGGAAGCACATTAATTTTCCAAACATCGAACCCAACTCAATATCGATGATGAATTACTTTCGGGTCTTCAGAGATACCGGCCATAACATTGAACAGATCGAAAAATCCGTTCACGCACGCGGTATCGATACTAGCTTATCGACATTGTCGATTTTGTTGGAAATAGTTCCGAATTCATATAACATTCAAAAATGGCCCAGGCAGGCTCACGAAATCAACGATAAGAAATACAGACTGACTTGGATGGACAGATTTTAATTCATTTTCGCTACAATATCGGACATTACCACGGCAGAAGATAATCGCGACGAAGCTCGTTGAGAGGAAGAGAAAGTACATTTAAGAAGAACGCGATTACAGATATAAAACAGCAATTACAGGTGTAATTAATTATTTCAGATTACGTGCAATCGCGTTGGTCGCAGGCTCTGGATTTCTACTCCGCATCGACGGCGGCGGATACAGCGACGTGGCGAAAGGGAAGAGCGATTCAACGGCCGAGTCCCAGGTATAGAATCCCCAAGCCGTCGTTACATCCGCACATCCGGAGCAGGGGTCTGGGACGACGAATTAATTCATAGAAGTCCAACGACTCCTGTTGAGCCGCAATAATCGGTATCCTAATTCAGCCAGTAGTCAAGCTCTGACGATATTAGTGAATTTTATGACAGTTCCTCGCGTCTTTATCACAACATCCAGAAGTTCTTATCAATGTTTTTAGGAGTCTGAACAGTTTCGAGCTTCTCACCAGCCATTCAGAGTCGACCGTCAAGCACAAGAGCTCTTTTGAAAAAATCTGAAAATTCTTTTTGGTCCGCACACCGTCTCAACAGATTCGAGCACGAATTTTTGATAATATTCCTGCGCCGGACCACTCGACAGAGTCTTGACATTCAACAAATGAGAAACCAATAACAACTCTGTGTAACGTGAGCTACGTCGTAGAATTGAACTCCAAGTTCCGACGCGAGAGAATCAATTTGCAAACCATTTCAAAAGAATATACCGGCAATATGTAGTTATTCATCAGAACGCCAAGTTTTATTATCATAGAACCTTCTCTCGTTCGGGAAACGATTTTCGCAAAGAAGGAACGAAAGCAGCTCTTGTTCCGTACGTCATCGCACGTTTATGGAGCTTTCTTTTTGACCAAAAGTTTTTCAACAGTTTCATCAATTCCTTTCTACTTCGAACGCATGGAAGAAAGGGACGTGGTCGTCCCGTAGACGAGGAACGAACGTTGAATGGTTTTTGTCGTCTGTTTCAGGAGGAACAAGTCGTCGTCGACCCAGCTACCGGAGGTCTTCTCGATCTTCACGTTGGCAAGAGCCCCAATCTTCCGCCGTACATCTCGAGAACGAACGACAGACGTGCGACGGTTCTCCTTATAAATTTCAAGGAGACTGACTCGTCATCGGATCTTTTACGATAGTTTCATCAACCTCGACGGTCAGCAGGCGTCCAAATTCAGTCGGATAGCTATCGTCATTCAGCGAATATACCTATCGTCGACGGATTATCGACGCTTAATAGATTTTGAGATGAATTTGAGAGAAAGCAATCAGATCGCAAAACCTTTGATTTGCCAGCAGTTTTACGAATTATCGTCATTAGAAAAGCATAGAAATACGAGCGTGTACATTTTGCAGCTTAAAAAGAAACGTTCAATGGTTTTCGTCGTCTGTTTCAGAAAGAACGAGTCGTCACAGACCAACCATCGAACGTTTCCTCGATTGTTACGTTCGCAAAGCCTCTAAATCTTCTTCTCTTCGTCACCAGGAGAAACTACGGACGTCGGCCGATTCTTTTCATCAATCAGAAGAATACCGGCTCGTAATCGGAGCCAAAGTTACGGACATTCGAAGGATCCGGCGTCCGTTGGACGTCGATTTTGGGACCTAAGACCCTTTCTAGGCTCGTATCTCGCGTCCAGACGGTCCGAAGGGGTATAAATCGGTCATCAAACGACAGAGCGTCTCACGACCTTCGAGAAAAGACCGCACATCGATACTTTCCGTCCATCCGAGCCAAAGTTACGGACATCCGAAGGATTCGGCGTCCGTTGGACGTCGATTTTGGGACCCAAGACCCTTTCTGGGCTCGTATCTCGCGTCCAGACGGTCCGAAGGGGTATGAATCGGTCATCAAACGACAGAGCGTCTCACGACCTTCGAGAAAAGACCGCACATCGATACTTTCCGTCCATCCGAGCCAAAGTTACGGACATCCGAAGGATTCGGCGTCCGTTGGACGTCGATTTTGGGACCTAAGACCATTTCTGGGCTCGTATCTCGCGTCCAGACGGTCCGAAGGGGTATGAATCGGTCATCAAACGACAGAGCGTCTCAGGACCTTCGAGATAAGACCGCACATCGATATTTCCGTCCATCCGAGCCGAAGTTACGGACATTCGAAGGATCCGGCGTCCGTCGGACGTCGATTTTGGGACCCAAGTCCCTTTTTGGGCTCGTATCTCGCGTTTAGACGGTCCGAGGATTATGAATCGGTTATCAAACGACAGAGCGTCTCACGCCCTTCAAGAAAAGACCGCACAACGATACTTTCCGTCCATCCGAGTCATTGGAATTCTAACCTAACCCAAGTGATACAGACCTAGGTCAGAATCCTGACCTAACCCAAGTGAGACGGACCTAGGTCAGAATCCTGAACTAACCCAAGTGAGACGGACCCAGGTTAGAATTCTGACCTAACCCAAGTAAGACGGACCTAGGTCAGGATTCTAACCTAACCCAAGTAGGACGGACTTAGGTCAGGATCCTGACCTAACCCAAGTGTGACAGACTTGGGTCAGGATTCTAACCTAACCCAAGTGAGACGGACTTGGGTCAGGATTCTAACCTAACCCAAGTGAGACGGACTTGGGTCAGGATTCTAACCTAACCCAAGTGAGACGGACTTAGGTCAGGATCCTAACCTAACCCAAGTGAGACGGACCTAGGTTAGGATTCTAACCCAAGGTTAGAGTAACCTAGGTTAGAATTTTTAGGCCACGCCCCCCTTTTTTCTGAAGCCACGCCCCTTTTTTCTGAAGCCACGCCCCCTTTTTCTGAAGCCACGCCCCCTTTTTCTGAAGCCACGCCCCCTTTTTCTGAAGCCACGCCCCCTTTTTCTGAAGCCACGCCCCCTTTTTCTGAAGCCACGCCCCCTTTTTCACAAGCCACGCCCCTTTTTCATAGGCCACGCCCCTTTTTCATAGGCCACGCCCACTTTTCCTCAAGCCACGCCCATTTTTCCTTAAGCCACGCCCCCTTTTTTATAGGCCACGCCCCCACCCACTGTAAGCCACGCCCACTTTTTTGCGCGCGCTGAGAAATCTTTAAAGCCAGGCGCGCGAAAAAAAAGCCATTTTCGCGTGCGTGCGTTTGCCGCATAGTTTTTCCTGACCTAACCTAACCCAAGGTCAGAGTAACCCGAGGCCACGCCCCTTTTTCCGAGGCCACGCCCACTTTTCGCTTAGCCCCGCCCCCTTTTCGCTTAGCCCCGCCCCCTTTTTGCTTAGCCACGCCCCCTTTTTTTTAGGCCACGCCCCCACCCACTGTAAGCCACGCCCACTTTTTTGCGCGCGCTGAGAAATCTTTAAAGCCAGGCGCGCGAAAAAAAAGCTATTTTTGCGTGCGTGCGTTTGCCGCATAGTTTTTCCTGACCTAACCTAACCCAAGGTCAGAGTAACCCGAGGCCACGCCCCTTTTTCCGAGGCCACGCCCACTTTTCGCTTAGCCCCGCCCCCTTTTCGCTTAGCCCCGCCCCCTTTTTGCTTAGCCACGCCCCCTTTTTTTTAGGCCACGCCCCCACCCACTGTAAGCCACGCCCACTTTTTTGCGCGCGCTGAGAAATCTTTAAAGCCAGGCGCGCGAAAAAAAAGCTATTTTTGCGTGCGTGCGTTTGCCGCATAGTTTTTCCTGACCTAACCTAACCCAAGGTCAGAGTAACCCGAGGCCACGCCCCTTTTTCCGAGGCCACGCCCACTTTTCGCTTAGCCCCGCCCCCTTTTTGCTTAGCCACGCCCCCTTTTTTTTAGGCCACGCCCACATCCACTGTAAGCCACGCCCACTTTTTTGCGCGCGCTGAGAAATCTTTAAAGCCAGGCGCGCGAAAAAAAAGCCATTTTTGCGTGCGTGCGTTTGCCGCATAGTTTTTCCTGACCTAACCTAACCTAACCTAACCTAAGGTCAGAGTAACCCAATTCAACCTTGGGTCAGGCTAACCTAACCTAACCTAAGTTCAGAGCAACCTAGGGCAGAGCAACACAAGCGCGGTTAGGTTAGGTTAGGTTAGGTTAGGTTAGGTTAGGTTAGGTTAGGTTAGGTTAGGTTAGGTTAGGTTAGGTTAGGTTAGGTTAGGTTAGGTTAGGTTAGGTTAGGTTAGGTTAGGTTAGGTTAGGTTAGGTTAGGTTAGGTTAGGTTAGGTTAGGTTAGGTTAGGTTAGGTTAGGTTAGGTTAGGTTAGGTTAGGTTAGGTTAGGTTAGGTTAGGTTAGGTTAGGTTAGGTTAGGTTAGGTTAGGTTAGGTTAGGTTAGGTTAGGTTAGGTTAGGTTAGGTTAGGTTAGGTTAGGTTAGGTTAGGTTAGGTTAGGTTAGGTTAGGTTAGGTTAGGTTAGGTTAGGTTAGGTTAGGTTAGGTTAGGTTAGGTTAGGTTAGGTTAGGTTAGGTTAGGTTAGGTTAGGTTAGGTTAGGTTAGGTTAGGTTAGGTTAGGTTAGGTTAGGTTAGGTTAGGTTAGGTTAGGTTAGGTTAGGTTAGGTTAGGTTAGGTTAGGTTAGGTTAGGTTAGGTTAGGTTAGGTTAGGTTAGGTTAGGTTAGGTTAGGTTAGGTTAGGTTAGGTTAGGTTAGGTTAGGTTAGGTTAGGTTAGGTTAGGTTAGGTTAGGTTAGGTTAGGTTAGGTTAGGTTAGGTTAGGTTAGGTTAGGTTAGGTTAGGTTAGGTTAGGTTAGGTTAGGTTAGGTTAGGTTAGGTTAGGTTAGGTTAGGTTAGGTTAGGTTAGGTTAGGTTAGGTTAGGTTAGGTTAGGTTAGGTTAGGTTAGGTTAGGTTAGGTTAGGTTAGGTTAGGTTAGGTTAGGTTAGGTTAGGTTAGGTTAGGTTAGGTTAGGTTAGGTTAGGTTAGGTTAGGTTAGGTTAGGTTAGGTTAGGTTAGGTTAGGTTAGGTTAGGTTAGGTTAGGTTAGGTTAGGTTAGGTTAGGTTAGGTTAGGTTAGGTTAGGTTAGGTTAGGTTAGGTTAGGTTAGGTTAGGTTAGGTTAGGTTAGGTTAGGTTAGGTTAGGTTAGGTTAGGTTAGGTTAGGTTAGGTTAGGTTAGGTTAGGTTAGGTTAGGTTAGGTTAGGTTAGGTTAGGTTAGGTTAGGTTAGGTTAGGTTAGGTTAGGTTAGGTTAGGTTAGGTTAGGTTAGGTTAGGTTAGGTTAGGTTAGGTTAGGTTAGGTTAGGTTAGGTTAGGTTAGGTTAGGTTAGGTTAGGTTAGGTTAGGTTAGGTTAGGTTAGGTTAGGTTAGGTTAGGTTAGGTTAGGTTAGGTTAGGTTAGGTTAGGTTAGGTTAGGTTAGGTTAGGTTAGGTTAGGTTAGGTTAGGTTAGGTTAGGTTAGGTTAGGTTAGGTTAGGTTAGGTTAGGTTAGGTTAGGTTAGGTTAGGTTAGGTTAGGTTAGGTTAGGTTAGGTTAGGTTAGGTTAGGTTAGGTTAGGTTAGGTTAGGTTAGGTTAGGTTAGGTTAGGTTAGGTTAGGTTAGGTTAGGTTAGGTTAGGTTAGGTTAGGTTAGGTTAGGTTAGGTTAGGTTAGGTTAGGTTAGGTTAGGTTAGGTTAGGTTAGGTTAGGTTAGGTTAGGTTAGGTTAGGTTAGGTTAGGTTAGGTTAGGTTAGGTTAGGTTAGGTTAGGTTAGGTTAGGTTAGGTTAGGTTAGGTTAGGTTAGGTTAGGTTAGGTTAGGTTAGGTTAGGTTAGGTTAGGTTAGGTTAGGTTAGGTTAGGTTAGGTTAGGTTAGGTTAGGTTAGGTTAGGTTAGGTTAGGTTAGGTTAGGTTAGGTTAGGTTAGGTAGGTTAGGTTAGGTTAGGTTAGGTTAGGTTAGGTTAGGTTAGGTTAGGTTAGTTAGGTTAGGTTAGTTAGGTTAGGTTAGGTTAGGTTAGGTTAGTTAGGTTAGGTTAGGTTAGGTTAGGTTAGGTTAGGTTAGGTTAGGTTAGGTTAGGTTAGGTTAGGTAGGTTAGGTTAGGTTAGGTTAGGTTAGGTTAGGTTAGGTTAGGTAGGTTAGGTTAGGTTAGGTTAGGTTAGGTTAGGTTAGGTTAGGTTAGGTTAGGTTAGGTTAGGTTAGGTTAGGTTAGGTTAGGTTAGGTTAGGTTAGGTTAGGTTAGGTTAGGTTAGGTTAGGTTAGGTTAGGTTAGGTTAGGTTAGGTTAGGTTAGGTTAGGTTAGGTTAGGTTAGGTTAGGTTAGGTTAGGTTAGGTTAGGTTAGGTTAGGTTAGGTTAGGTTAGGTTAGGTTAGGTTAGGTTAGGTTAGGTTAGGTTAGGTTAGGTTAGGTTAGGTTAGGTTAGTAGGTTAGGTTAGGTTAGGTTAGGTTAGGTTAGGTTAGGTTAGGTTAGGTTAGGTTAGGTTCGGTTAGGTTAGGTTAGGTTAGGTTAGGTTAGGTTAGGTTAGGTTAGGTTAGGTTAGGTTAGGTTAGGTTAGGTTAGGTTAGGTTAGGTTAGGTTAGGTTAGGTTAGGTTAGGTTAGGTTAGGTTAGGTTAGGTTAGGTTAGGTTAGGTTAGGTTAGGTTAGGTTAGGTTAGGTTAGGTTAGGTTAGGTTAGGTTAGGTTAGGTTAGGTTAGGTTAGGTTAGGTTAGGTTAG